>MU224931.1:5800149-5817894 GCA_018584345.1 Thuja plicata
CGAATGGAATCTAAAGTCAATGTGTTGTGAATATAAAAGAACAGAGGTGTGAGTGTCTAATTTTAATAGAGTTGTTGATGTGGTTGATCAGGAGATCCTACATATTTTAAGTTCATCATATTCTTATGCCTGCTAGAAGATAGTATATATTTTAGCATCTTGTGTAGATTTGCATCTTGCCTTGGAGAAGTAATCTTCAGTGGTTTTTAATTTATCATATCTTTCTTTAAGATTGTGTTACTTATCCTATAATTCCTTTTCGGGAGAAATGTGTTGGTGCTCAAATCAATGAATTGGATTTCCTTTAGACTTGTCAATCCAATGCTGGGAAACCCAAGTGATTTGGCCAACTAACAAGTTCAACCAAAAACAAGGTTGGAAATTCTGCAATTCTGGCTCTGTAGGACCAAGACTGGTAGGCCTATACCTTAACTTATCCTTCAAATTTAAGGATTTTTATAGCAGATCTAATAGTATATCAAACCTCTCTTTCAAGTGTGGCAAACATGTACTTGAAAGAAATCTAGTTGTGACCAATCACAACATAAACTGAAATACCAAAATACTTTATGAAATTGTAAGAATGCTTAGTAAATATGTATAAAATAAAGGAATGTTGAGTAGAATATCTCAAAACTTTAAACAATGAACCAAATGACTATAACCTAATAATTGATAAGACCAGTGCCTATTTCGACTTGGGCAATAGAGTCAATCTAATTTCAATCATATGTACAACCTTGTAAGACAATATATATTTCAGGTACTTGTAAAACCTGTTGAACTCTTTTTTTGTAAAGGTTTCGGGTCCTTGTAAAATCTGTTTTTACTTAATCAGAACCTTGTAAGACAATATATATTTCAACACCATTAACTATTCAAATTATATAGATGTAGAGAAATTAAGCCTGTTTATATTCATGCTATTTCAAATGAATTTAACTCCCCTAGTTAGGAGACCAATTGAAAAAGAAGCTGGAAACACTATCTTTTCACGAACTCCTTGATAATCAAACATGGATATTAGACACATAAAATCTCTACACAAGCATTGCAATAATATAAATCAAAATTCCTTCAATAATTTCAAGGGACTAACTGAAATGAATTAAATTTTCTTACCACAAGTGAGACATAAAACACTTATCTTTTATTGATTTTGAAAAACTAGTACATTTAAGTCCATGTTGCAGTTGTGATCAAATTCTAAAACTAGGAACAATGATAATGATCTTTTTTTTCACATGGTCTTGGAATCCCTATTTATATAAAATCCAAGGGATGTGTACAAGCTTTAGACCAATGTGTCTCTTCATAACTAAAACCTAACCCTAAGATCAACAACTAAACATCATAGTTACAATTAAGGAATGATTTACATCCTTGTTTGAAAACAATTGTTGACCGTTGGGATTTATACTAATAGTCTCTTAGAAAATCATTTGTAATTTATCTTTTCTATGATCATTATGGTGATTCGATCATACGTTCATCCATAGATAACCATATATACTCACCTTAATAGTGGATATCATCAATGGTATCTCAAAAAACTTCAACATCAAGAACAAGATCATCGACGTTGTCAACCATCCTCTGGCATCCTCTCTCCTAGTAAATATTCCTCAAAGAATGTCTGCATGTGATCATCCTTTAGTTCTGAAGATCACATTATCCCATCAGCAGATGGATCCATGGTATTCGTCATCCTTGTAACCTTGCATGGAAAATGATGATGTATCAAATAATAGATAAAACCCTAACTGGTACAAAAATAATTAAAATATTAAATTGACATAAATAAATCCACGTTAACACTGCCACCCAATCATTTTATCTTTTCATCATCGAGGACACGTGTCATCATCGCACGATCCCATGATGGATAAAGGATGTCCATTTTCTACTTGCGAGATCATGCTAACCGTCAATCATACACACTTGCTAAAATAAAAGGGCTTTAGTAGCACATACTTTAACTTGCTTCAAAAATGACGTGCATCCTCATCAGCCTGCTTAACCAATCTGGTACTACCAACTTTTGTGCCCACTATCATGTTTCTCAGAACACTTGTAGGCACAAGACACGTGTCGTTAATGTGTGATCTCGTTATGGATAAAGGAAATTCAATTTATGGTCGGGGGATCATGCCAACCATCGATCCTTTCCTAAATTTTAACCATGGATCTTTCTTTGTCACTCAGAGCACTTGCGGGCCCAAGACACGTGGTGACAATGCATGATCTCATGATGGGTATAGGTCGCTTAGTTTTTGATCATGGAATCACACCTACCATCAGATTAAATTTGACATGATTGATGTTTTATTATTTTGGCCCCACTCAGGCAAGATCTCAGCGGATGGGATGCAGGCCGGAGGGTCCAAGATTGGTATGTCCAAACTAGCAGCCCAAAGCAATCACAATAGAAATAACAAGCAACACAAAAATAGAAACAACATATGAAATCTATTTTCATAAAACACCAATTAAATTCAACATGCCAAGCTATAGGGCCTTCCCAGTTACAGCCAATTACAAAGACACAAATCCAAGATCTAGCATAGATCTTCTGCAAGTTTCAGATCACCTGCTTAACTAGTCTAGATCTGTGACACACCACACACAACAACCTAGTAGGAATTCTAAGACAGAATCTAAAATTGTGCTCACAAGCCACCAAGTAACCTTCTTGTTTCCTAAGACAACATGCCACTAGTCCCACCAAGGTATCTTCTACCAAATTTAGATCCAATACTTAGATCCTCAGATTTGATCTCCTCTACCTATTATCTACCTCCTAACACTCTACCCAAAACCTCCTTAAATACTAGCATGACCACAAGTCAGCCTGATGCAAATAAACCCTTACATTAAATACATATTCAAGCCACAAGTCAGCCTAAATTTTTTTATTAAATGTATGTAGGATAAATATCCAAGACCCAAATAGGTCTACACACATCCCCATGATTGATCCACATCATGATCACACACTTCACAAATTGAATGCATCAATTCAGCCTCCTAGATCTGCTAGAACACCAGTCGGCAAGCCAAACTATCAAGTGCCAACAACCACTAGCCGAGCATCAACAAACCAACAAGAATCACCGAGCATGCATGACGACTGAGCTCCCTCAAGAATATTTGAGCCACCACACCTTCCAAGCAACCAACACATGTCGAGTAAAGGTTCTCTTGAGCACTAGTATGTGTCGAGCCCTTCAGTGACCGAGCATCCTTCAATGACCAAGCCCCTCGACCAATACTACAACCGAGCAATAACAATCCTAGTGTTATCCAAAGAAACTACCAAGAAAATCCAAGATTCTCCTGCACCAGACTTCCTAGGTAAATAGAAATGTATGTCCCACACTTTGATGCCAAAAGAAATCTCTATCACCCACTTCATATTCACCAAAGGCTTCCACTCCATCAAGGAAAAGAACAACTTCCAAACCATCACATCCAACCAAACCAGGTTAGTCTGCGAATCTCCAACATCACCATCATTAAATCATTCAATTTTATCAACAAGAAGCATATCAAGATGTCCACCATCTTCACCAGTCTCATCCACAACCTCATACTGATCACAAAAACAATCAACATAAATGCCCTTAGATAAAGGTAACTCTTCCTCTTCATTATAAATCTCATCATTCACAACAATATGCTCTACAATTTCCATATCAGATCCAACAAACATAGTATGAAAAGCAACCACCTCTATAACAAAAACATCAACTTACTCCTTCCTCCTCCAAACAAGTCTTTGCACCGACTAAACAACATCACCTACAACATCCTGATTATCCACAAATAGATGCTCTACAATTCCCATGTTAGACACAACCAACTTATCATAAAAACAACTCTCCATTCCAACATAAACAAGGTTGGGAATCTCCTCAGCAACGATGACAAGTTTCTCTATAGGTTTCACATCAGACTCTACAAAATGATCAAAAAAATCAACCTCCACATTGACCTTTTCATGCCCCCTTCTGTCTCAAACAAGTCTTCTAACCGACCAGATAAATCACTTCTAGATCAGTAGACTCCAGCTCCAGAGACTTCTACAAAACTCAACCATTCTTTCCTTAACTTGTTCGGTCAAACTAGCTTCCAACTTAGAAAAATTCTTCTCAAATACATCACAGGGATCTGCAATCACCCTAGGGTCCAATCTTCTTGGAGGAATCTTCCAAGATCTTCAAAAAACCCCTGCAACAAATCTCCAACTAGATCCAACCTTCACTCAACAAGATCAACCTTCCATCTTCACAACCATCAATCCATATCAAGATCCATCTATAATTCCTCTACAATTGTAATTTAGAACAACAATTTTTCACCTCACAATAAATATATATAGGACTCTAGAAAGAAAAATCCACCACAAGATCAAATTGTTCTTAGATAGTCTTCACCCAACCCAAGGTCTTGGTGCAAACTGTCTCACCTTCCACAATCTGTCCACACACTTAGGAACTTCAAGCTTTGATACCACCTGATAGGATGCAGGTCAGAGGGTCCAAGACTGGACTATCCAAACTAGCATCCCAAAGGAAAAACAACATAAACAACCAACAACATAGAAATAGAAACAACATATAAGATCTATTTCTATAAAACAACAATTACATTCAACATGTCGGGTTGTAGAGCCTTCCCGATTACCACCAATTACAAAGATACAAATCCAAGATCTAGCATAGACCTTCAACAAGTTTCAGATCACCTCCTTAATTAGTCTAGATCTATGACACACCACACACAACAACTTGGTAGGAACTCTTAGACAAAATCTAAACTTGTGCTCGCAAGCCACCAAGCAATCTTCTTGTTTCCTAAGCCAACATACCACTAGTTCCACCAAGGTATCTTCCACCAAATTCATATCCAATACTCAAATCCTTAGATCTAATCTCCTCTACCTACTATCTTCCTCCTAACACTCTACCCAAAACCTCCTTAAATACTAGCATGGCCACAATTCGGTCTGATGAAAATAAACCCTTACGTTAAATAGATATTCAAGCTACAATTTGGCCTACAAACAAATATTGAATGCACATAGGATAAAGATACAAGACCCAAATAGGTCCACACACATCCCCATTATTGATCCATGTCAGATTCACATGCTTCACAAATTAAATGCATCAAGTTGGCCTCCCAGATCTACTAGAACACCAGTCGGCAAGCCAAACTATCGAGTGCCAGCAACCACCAGTCGAGCATCAACAAACTAACAAGCATCATCAAGAATGAATGAAAAAAAAGTTCCCTCAAGCATTGCCGAGCCACCACACTTACTGAGAAACCAACACATGCTGAGAAAAACATGTTGAGTAAAGGTTCTACTAGGCACCAGTATGTGTTGAGCCCTTCAATGATTGAGCATCCTTCAACGAACGAGCCCCTTTGCCAACACTGTAACCAAGAAACAACACTCCAAGTATTCTCCAAATAAACTACCAAGAAAATCCAAGATGCTCCTACATCATCAGTGGACACTTGTTATCTAGGTGTGATTCTACGATGGGTAAAGATCATTTATTTTCTGATAGAGGAATCACACAATCCGTCGATCTTTGTTGAGGTTTAATCACCAATCACAACATACTGCCATGTTTCCAATTTTCTAAGTCATCATCTTTCCTTGTCAGCTACCACATCACAAAAAGGATTGCTTTAAGATACCTTGGGCCCCACCATCCACTTTGTGAACCATGTCTTCTGAAAGGGCCAATATAGTTAACTGATACTTCAATTCTCAGATCAATGTGGGATAATATTTCTGAGTATAACGCTTAACAAAATGTTGAATAGGGAAACCAAACTCTGTGACCATGGTGATCAAAGTGATGACTTCCATGGGAGATGTGGCATAATCATGGGGATACAACCTACAAAAAACACAACACAGGTCTACGTGAAGATAATATAATAAAATGGTAAAGTTAGAAAATCCCGCGAAAACACATGTAACAACTATTTTTATGAATTTAAAAATGAGACTAAGAATACTAGGGTAAAATAGCAATACAAAATATATAAATCACATTGCTATAGGTATAAAATATACTTCCCTAATTTATCTATATATGCAAATTGATCTATAAATTTTGGTTCCACCACAATGTGCTTCTTGGCTTATGGACTAAATATTTGTAGTGTGTCATTCATATGGTGAATATGATTCTCACAATGGTTCTTCCCACATTTGGGTTTTCTAGATAAAAATATAATGTTCATGTTTTTGTGTTGTCTTTGCAATATATTTTATTGATTGTTGGTTGGATAAAGATATTTTATAAGTTTTTATGATAGAAAAGTTTTAATATCTAGTTGAGATTTATTTACACACCTTTAAGTCTTAAGGCATGTTCAACAAGGAAGAATAACTAAATGGGTGATGATCATGAGTTATTTTTTCATAGAGTATGTGGACCACAAGGAAATTAAAGGAAGAGTCAGCACAAATAAATTGGTCAAAGCTCCCTTATAAGGTGATCACCCCTTTGTCACATAATTCCCAAATGATGTCATCATGATAGACATGCCTAGTGCCCAATGGAAAATTGATTTTGATAGCTCTTCTAATTAGAAAGAATTGGGGATGATTATCCTATTTACCACCCCCTATGGAGATTGTATACCAAAGTCCTATAAACTTACCTTCTAGTGTAGATCAATAATATAACAAAATATGAAAAAAATACACGACTTTATATTACCACCAAGTGGAAAATATATATCCTAAAAGTTTATAATAACTCTTGATTGGTCATTAAAAAGGTCAATGATGAA
Organism: Thuja plicata; assembly: GCA_018584345.1. Lineage (NCBI taxonomy): Eukaryota > Viridiplantae > Streptophyta > Pinopsida > Cupressales > Cupressaceae > Thuja > Thuja plicata. The sequence continues at coordinate 5,806,972 of MU224931.1, forward strand.
CATCAGACCAACGATGACAAATTTCTCCCATATATATTAATGGTTTAAGACCTCAACCTCAAGGACTATTTCCCATAGATTTAGTTTGAGAGAATTTTTTGAGTAAGAAATAAAGAAGTAGATGCAATGACAACCATTGGTTCCTTGGTAGCAATGCCTGGGAACATTCATAAATTTGAATTCATTATTGAGCATCTATTGGTTCCAATACATGATCTCCCCAAATTAGAAGTGGTATGTGACATTCTTGGTCTCAAATCACCATGGTATCAAGACATCTATGCATATTTTTAGTCCTTAAAGGAACTGAGAGAGGGGGGGGGGGGGGGGAATCANGGGGGGTGAATCAATGCACCCACAAAACTAAAACATTTCTTAAATAGCTTCCACAATAACCAACATGCAAAAGAAAATATTATATAAAATATAAGCAAATAAACCATTAACACAAAGTAAACTCAAGACATAAGATTTTTGCCTCTGGAAATCCTTGTTAGAGGGAGAAAACCACATGTCAGATAATACACACAAATTTCACTAGTTCACTAAATAAATCTACATGTTACGAGAAATTAAAAAACCATGCTAAGGGCATACCCGGTTAAGAGTATCTTTAGCCCAGTTAGAAGCTAATATAAGTGCTGTTAAGAACTACCTTGTTAAGGGATTACAAACTCCTTCTGAGAGTTACATGGTTAGAGGATTTATACTTCAGATCTTGTTAGAGATCCTTCTCACCCTATTAGGAGTGACCTTGTTAAAGAATTTTACCTGCAAACCTGTTAGGGCTTTCCTTGAGATAGACCCAAGATTAAATGATCTGATTATGAAACTTAATCTCTGACAAATCCACTTCAATTCTAATCACAATGCCACCTTAAACATCAACTCTCCTTTCTTCAACTTTCCACAATCACAATTACCTATCGCATCACATCATATCCTAAAACTCGATTACATCCTTATTTTATAACAACTTTTCCAAGTCAGCCTTTGTCCTAAAAATGTTTTACCCACCAACATAAAAATCAAATGCGACCATGCCAAAATGCATTGGTCAACTCAATAAATTCAACATAATATTAACAAGTCATAAATAAAACATTTATTGACACTAAATTGATCGGTTAGTTGATCTAATCAAACTCACTCTACCTTACTCTTGTTCTTCCTGTCAGTGTAACTTCAATCTTTAATAACTTTCTCAATACTTCAATCTAGTTGATGTAGTCACATATATAGCTAGATATGCATCTATAGATGATAAATGCATGATCACACACCTTAACTCGATCTCTAACACCAAATTTGATCATCTTTATCTCACATATTATCATCTTCCCAATTGACTTAACACTTAGTAATTTCTCCAATTAGATCCTTCAACACCATCGGTAAAACTAATCTCATGCCTCCAATTGATCATGTTTCCAGTAACGATAACACCACAATATAATATCATGACAAAAAATTATATCACCTTCATCAAATTCCAACAATCTCCCCCTTTGGCATTGATGGAAATACGTAGAAAAAATAAACCAAAAATGTTCTAAGTGTCTAACTACTGCATAAATGAAAAATACATTACATTCTCCAAGAACAAGAGAATGTATTACATTTTAGTTCAGGACCTAAATCATATTAATCTCTCACAAATAGATAAACATGATGATAAAACCCACATGTAGGTTTTCCATGCAAATAATATCATAATGACATGTGCCATGAAGCTTCACTGATTGGGAAAATCCTTTGCGAGATCAAAAAATACGAACTAGCCGTTAAATGTAAAGAACATAGATGTCCCACAAAAAATCCAAGAAATCTCACATGCAAAGAAGTTGATTGAGATGCAAACCTAAGTGAAGGTAAAACATGATGCCAAGAACACTCCAAGAGGTTCACAATACAAACTAACCCAAATTAAAGGAACACTGAAAGAAACCCAACAACATACAAACTAGAAACAAAATATTTTTTTTGGTTGATGCAATATTGTCAAGATACTAAGTTGCTCCTGCATTAGGAAGGGTGTAAACCAATGGCTTCACTTATGGAAACTATCTATAAACTTCAGGAAGATGTTGACCAATCTAATATAGTTCATACTTTTTACAAATTTATGATTGGTAGTCTCTTGTATTTAGCTACCACAAGATTGGATATAATGCATTCTATTTGTTTGGTTTCAATATTTCAATCTTCTCCAAATATATTAAATTTAAATTTTATTAAATGGATTCTTAAATATATTGTTGGTACTCTTGACTATGGACTTTGGTATCCTGGACATGATGATTTCACTCTTTGTTCCTTTACAGATGTTGATTGGGCAGGTTGTCTTGATGAAAGGAGTACCTCTAGTGGTGCTTTCTTTATTGGAAATATATTACTAGCTTGGCATAGTAAAAATAAGAGTATTCCACTTTATCTACTATTGAAGCATAATATATTACAACAATTTATGGTTTTACTTAGGTCCTTTGGATGGCTCAAACTTTGAAAGATATTCAAATACATTTTCCTAAGCCAATGCATATATTATGTGATAATACTAGTGTTATCAATATTTCAAAAAATTCAGTTCAGAATTCCTGCACCAAACATATTTATGTGAGGGAGAGTTCTATGTCTTATTTTTGTATCCCTCATAAGCAACACAAGCTTAGAGACTAGTGGTATTTAAGTCTTGAATGGTACTCTTATGGTTCAAATTTTAGAGTTACTAACTAGTTGTCAGCCTTTGATTACATCATTTTGAAATGGTTTTGTATTTTGATCTCTCCATGATTTCCTAGTTTCTATCCAGTTTATTTCCATTTATGTTACTGATCAGTCATTTCACTTCTCTTATAAATCTTATTCATGTGGTAATGTTCTTGTGAGAAAATATTTTTGGTTATAGAGTACCAAGATGTACATTCATGGTACAATGACAGACTTGGTTTATTCTCCTTAAGGTCTACTTATTCATTTCTTGTTTTTGAATTACTATTGGTATCTTTGTCCTTTTTTTAAACAAGGGGACAAAAATAGGTTAGTGTATTTGTCACCAAGGACAAAGGGGGGGGGGGGGGGGGNGTTGTTACTCTCATATTTATTATTTTCCTTGTTTCCAAACACACTAACAACATGGTAGTATTATGATGGATCAGAGTTTAGATCATGATGGATCAATATGATTTCATATTGTGATTTTAGTGTGATTATTATGATGAGAATTCGTTATGTGATGGGATTCAATTATATCTTGTAAATCAGTTTGAGATTACTGCACATCCATTATCAGTTTGAGATTCACTAGAATCATCATTTTATGTTGCACTTACATTATCCATTTGAGATTCATTAGTGTCATCATTTGTAATCAAGAAGTGACATTGTTGTTTATAGTGAGTTTAGTTTGACTGCGTATCATTTTTGTATCAACAATCAATTTCAAATCAATCAAGTTGATATTTTCAGATTTGGTATTGCATCATTCTTCATCTTCCTAGTTTGATTCTAGACCAAATTTAGTAAACAATATGATTATTTTATGTTGCATCATGATCAATACACCATTCAATGGAACATATTGTGTTAAGGTCATTATGGATACAATTATGGATACATGAACAACTTTATTTTAGTTGATTCAATATAAGTAGGTAGGTTGGATTAAAGGTGTTAATTATGCATTTTAAGGTCACCAATGTTGTGACCATGGCACATAATTTTTATGTGCTAGGTAGGCCTTTTAGTTTGACCTCTAGCAATATTTCATTTGATAAAGGTTTCAAAGTGTTGTGAATAACATTATTATTAGTACTTTGTACTAAGAGTTTGTTAGTTAATGAGACATTAATGAACCATCAAAGATGATGCCATTTTTTTGGCATCGTATGTGGTGCAAGTTAAGTTAACATAAAAGATTTTGTGGATTTAATTAAGGAACCCTAGCTCTTTCAAGCCAAAGCTCTATCCTTTAGGGAATGACATTTTGAGAAAATAGTTTTCTGCTCTTATGGTCACCACCATGTTTATGTTTGAGATGGGGGTTTAAGTAGTTAAGATGGTACCTATTGTAGTTGTGAACTTGGTCAATTTTGGGAAGAGTATACAAGTTTTGGCAACCATGATTCAATACCAAGTGTTATTGTTTCATTTCTTGTGTTGTTTAGCTTTCAATCATGATTAAATCTTCTGTTAATAGTTTTTGTTTATTCCTATTTAAAAGAATGCATACATGATCATGTTGCTTCTATCATGAATAAAACCCTTATTGGTTCCGTCACTGTTTAATCCATGTATGAGTAAGCTTAATGCATCTACATTCAGGGGTTGATTTGGTTGATGGTTTTTATCATTTAGGTATCATAGTTTTTGTCTCTAATGTGAGTCATGATGTTTCAACTTTGACATGCATTTATTTTCTTCTTTTTCAATCTAAACCCTAGTTAAGCGATTGAGTTTTTTGAAGGAGATAAGATGTATTTGTTGCACTATGTGATACAACAGACATCTATACAAAACATTAATTGAATCTTTGATTGTCATGTCTTGTATATGAAACTTGAGTTGGTTGATTATTTATCTATGGTGATGTATATGATATGGGTTGGGTCAAACCAAAATTCATTGCATTCATTCATAAACCCTAGTCAAGGGTTTAAGGCTCTCAAAATGTGTACATGTTTTTGTTTTTTGTGTGTGGTGTTACATACTGTCATGAATGTTTATATCCGGTATTGTCACTTTTTCATCATGTATTGAGATATAATCATCAGTATGATTGAACTCGAGTATGGAAGGAATATTTGCATCATCATGGTTGTGTTGAGTCTAACCCATGTATGGTATGTGATATTGGATTCAGATATGAAGTTGAGATAATTTGGTTATAAGTTTTTTTTAGTTTGATAAAGACAATCATAATTAGAATAAGGTATTCAATTTTGGGAAGACTTAGTGACAAAATAGTAAAGTGTAGATTTTATTTTAAAAGATTAGTTCAGATAGAGTACATAGTTTGTTTTGAATATTAGATGATGGACAATGAACAATGTTGATAACTAATACATTATTTTGGTAAATGAAATTATAAAAAGAATTAAAGTATTACATGTTAATCAGAGACATGTATGGGAAAAATAGGATGAAAACATACCTGAATTGGTGATGCAGGAGCATCCTTGGGTCATTGCGAATCTTGCATCACCCAAAAATATTTCCTTTCAGTTTTGTTCCTATTTTCCAGTTTTTGAGTTTTAGTGGCATTTGTTTGTTTTGGATCATCTATTATTGTGAACCTCCAGGTTGGTTCAAGAAATCATCTTTTACTTATGTCTAGGATCACACATCATTCATATACTTTATTGTGGAGATAATAAAGATTCATGGTTAGTTTTGTGTGTTCTTCATGTTCCAACGGTCATATAGAGTTTTCTGATATTGTGAAGCATTTTCCCAATTGGTGAAGCTTGGTGGCTCATATCACAATGTTACTATATCTTTGGCCAATATCTCTCTTGGATAACACGCAATTTCTACATCTTGGCAATGAGACCTTATGATTTGGGTCCTGACCTATATTGTACTATGTTTTCTTATTCTTGGAAAATATAAATTGATTTGGCCGACATAGGTGTTGCGAAGGCTCTATATATTAAGGCTTTTGATATTTCTTAGGGATTGTTCAAAAGATTAGGAGGGAGGATAACCTTTGGAGGTTAATTCTAGGGTTTAGATCTGATTTTTTGTTGTAATCAAGCATGTATGATGAAAGTTTGTAGTCTACATGTTGCATGCCAATGTGATGTAATTACTTGATTATGTGATAATGCAAAGATCTGTTATAGCCTATTGACTATATATTCTTGTTTCTGAGTTGGTTTTTTCTATTGTGTTCATAATTATAGTGAAGAATGATTTGACAAGAATATAGAGAGGGTATTTTGGATTTGAATGAGGATATATTTTATATTGTGCACAATTAGTTGTATATCGATTACAAATACGTAATCAAGGTTATAAGAACGAGTAACAATATATGATACGTTAATGGACAATATATTTATTGTGTTGAATAGTGGATGATATGAGGTTATAGTTACTATGAAAGATCAAAATGTTAGAATCTATATGCATTGAAGTTGTAAAGTGTAAGCCAGTGAGGCATAAAAATACTATCAGTGAGATAACATTTGTTAGTGAGACAATTGTGTAACTAGCGAGGCTTTGTAAAAGATATTTCCAGATTAATCCAATGAGGCATTTCAAACAATTTTTTATCTGAAGGGTTTTCCACTTAGGACATATCTTGTGTTACATTTCATGTGTATGTCTTGTCTCTATTTCATTATCTCCATTTATCTCATTTGAGTTATTTTATAAGTTTGACTTTAAAAATTGATACATTGTTTCATATCACTGATTCACCCATCCTCTCTCAATGATATCGTACTCAAACAAAAAAAGGTTCCCGAGGAGTTATGAAAGATGTCTTTTATTGATCTTGAGGAGGAAAAAAATATGATTTTAACCAGAAAAAATCATCCATGAAAGATAACAAGGCGTGGCCAGCGGTAGAATCCACTATCATGTTAATATTTGGAAGAGGAAAATAATATTTTAATGAGGCTTTATTGAGATCCTAGAAATCAGTACACATTAGGTTCTTATCTTCTCCTTTGGATACAACCATAATGTTTGATATCCCAGGGGAATAATAGATAGGATGTATAAAGCCAACAACAAGGAGTTTTTCAATTTTATCTTTTACAAGAAATTTTTTTTTTGGGTTCATTTTACAAATCTTTTGCTTCACTGGTTTTGTGTTAGGAAGAAGAACAATGTTATGAGTCATGATTTTAGAAGCTATGGCAGACATGTCAAAATATGTTCAAGCAAAGATGTCAGGAAATTTATGCAGAAGAGATGTAAGCTCTTGTTGTTCATGTGCATCTAGACATTTTCCAATCTTGATCACTTTTTTCCAAATTATATGGACCCATTTGCACATCAATAGTTTTAGTGATTAACAAGTTACTTTGCTGAGGAAATTCCATAGCCAAAGGAAACTCTTGTATCTCTTTGGTTAGAGTATCTTCTCCAAAATATTCTTATGTATTTAAACAATAAGGAATCCCATAGTTATGGTGATATCTAGGAAGATAATCAATGCTAAGAAATTTAGCCAAGGAATCATGATTACCGAAAGTGTCAAAAGGAGGTAAAATAGATGTATCTTTGTTATCAATAAGATGAGGATTAACAAGAGATAAATGTCTAGTAGAAATAGTATTAACATTGAGAGAAGGGTTTTTATACTTTTTGGAGGGTTTGTAAGGATTGTACTCTAGATCAAAAGAATGTTCGTTGCCATCATTCCCTAAAGGAACTTGAATTCCTTGTTCTTTTATTCTACATCCTTGACCCTTAAAACTACTCTTAGCCAAAAGATGATAACTAGGGAAATAATGAGAAACCATATCATGAATAGACCATGGTGTCTCATAAGTCACAATGTCATAACAATGTTATTTTGCAGGTGTTTCAAGAGATTCAATAGAAGTAGAGGTAGCAACAAATTTGTTACTAAGATAATTTGGGAGAGATGACACCTTCTTAGGTTCTAGATGGGGATCAATTTTTGTAGGTTATGTAGAAGAAAACTTATATTCACCCACAAACGAATGTGTAAAGTCCAAGGATCCCCAATCACATAAAAAAAATACTAGTAGGTGAAGGATCATATTTAGAAGAGGAAGGTGTTTATTGTTGATTCAAAGAGGGTAAGGTCTTATTTTATGATTCAATATGCAAACAATTTTACACTTTTTCATCAACAACCAAAGTGTACACAGTATTATTATGATTAAACTTCACTTTGCGATTAAGTATTGTTGGTTAATAGTTTGTCCTCCCTTAAGATTTATAATCTCTGACTCTCTATACACCCACGGTGAGAGAACAAAAGGATGTCCACCAACAAATGGGTTAGTGTATTTTATCTATCACTGCCCTCTGAATTGACAGGTACAGCTCCCTGATTGTGTTTGATATGCAATGAATATGTTTTTACAGATCATCAAGTTTATTCCTTATGAGTTTTAACTGAATTGTTTGTAGGCACAAACAATTCAGGCAAGGATAAAGGTGGATAACCTATAATCTTCAATGGAATATTGATCACAGATTATCATAAAGTCTACCTTCTAACTTAAACCTATCTACTCTAAGAATGCATATCCTACTAAGAAGAATAGGAGCATAATCATACATAGACGGAAAATGGAATTTCTTATACTGCAACTACTAACGTGAAATGGAATTCAGGCAGGAATTACAGTTCCATGTGTAATTGTACTTTCTATTCAGACGCATCTAAATAACTGGATGAATAGGAGAAGAATCATACATGAAAGGTAAATAGAATTAATTTTACTATAATTACCAACATGAAACGGAATCCAGTAAGCAACTACAACTTCACATATAACTGTTCTATCTATTCAAATGCAAATGATTCACTAAAAATGACACAACAAACATGAGAAAAAGCCTCTGCAAATAGAATCACTTCTGCTTCCTTAACAAGTTTGCCGACCCTGTATACTAAATTCTTTACAGAATTTATAGAATTTACAATACATTAGGTTTCTAAGAGCCAATGACCTTTCCTCTTCTTCGAATACAAAGAGACAAAATGCAAAGAAAAAGACTTTTCAAATCTGAGCACTCGGACAGTCACTATGGAATCTGAAACTCTTCATCTTCAACTAGCATTATCGAGCTGAATCCATTGGGCCATGGAGTCAAATAACTGCTTATGGCAGAAAATTTGAAAAGAGCGTCTCCGGCGGAAAATGAGACCGAAGCTTCTCCTTGTCAGAAAACCACTTAAGAGGTGCGAAACCCGCACAAGGCAAAGTTCTTCTTTTCTGCCTTTGCGGAAAATGTATGAGGAGGTGTGATTTTCGGATAATGGAGAAACCATTACCTGTCTTTCCGCACGTCATTTTTAAGTGCGCGGGCTACTTAACTTAAAGCACATGCTTTATTTGATCTTTGAAAACAATGACATGATATTCCTTTTTAATAAATTGGGCCCACCTTATTATAACCAAGCTTGCGGAAAATCTCTTGGGAGGTGCAAAACCCGCCGAGTTCAAAGTTCTTCTTTGCGAAAAATCACCCGAGAGGTGCGAAACCCACCGAGCTCAAAGTTCTCTTCTTTGTGGAAAATCAACCGAGAGGTGCGAAACCCGCCGAGCTCAAAGTTCTCTTCTTTGCGGAAAATCACTCGAGAGGTGCGAAAGCCGCCATGGAGTAGTTGATTTCTAAAATCTCGCCGAGCTCATTCTCGCTCATTTCTTAACCAAATTGCTCGCCGTTTGTTGCATTAGGATCGTAGAGACCTGTATAATTGATCCATACCAGTCTTCGATCTCTTCCTGAGAAAGAACATTGATTAGAGCACAAATCTTTGCCCGGTTCGGATCTACAACCTACCCAAAATAATGAGACCTCAGAACAACCCGCCCGGCTAAGAGAAGGAAAAGGTAATGACAGGGAAACCAGACAAAGATAGCCTACCTAAGAAAGACTTATACTTAGACTCAGATTGACCAGACTAACTTGACATGACTATATGACTCCAAGAATGCCAAAAAAAAGGGTGACTGAAAGTCAGACAATAGCTGGCTCCGACTGGGGGATCATGTACTGCAAAGTGCATGAAGAATTCAGCTTCTCTAGTTTCGCAAGTGCCTTATCCATTGGGTTGCGGAGTATAGACCAAAAAGAACAATGAGAAAATGCATATAGGGAGAGTGGAGGAGAGCAGGGAAAATTGAAACAAAGCAAGAGAAAACAACTATCGACTACGACACAAAAGAACACCTACCTAACTAACTACTACGCAGGGGTTACCTTCTCTTCAATTATGCATCTGGTATAGCTTCAAATCCTGCCCATTATAAGAATATGGCAGGGACTCTCCAGAAGGATATGCCAGTCTGAAAGAATTATTCTGATTCACTTGCATAATCTGGAACAGACCTTTCCACAAGGATTGAAACTTAGAATGCATTCCTTTAGGTTCACGACTCTTATCCCACAGCAGCACCATATCACCTTCCATGAATTTTCTTGGCCTTGCTTTCTTATAAAACAACTTCTTGACTCGATTCTGATGTTCAGTGATCAATTCAACCATGTCTTCCCTTTCCTCCTGCAACTTGGTCAAATACGAAATTCTTTTCTCTAGACCATCCTTAAAAACATCATCCTCAATGGCAGTTTTCAACTTACATGTAGCAAGTTCAAAAGGTAATGGCAAGTTGGCTTCAACTCCATATACCAACTCAAAAGGTGAAATGCCTATAGCCCTCTTTGGAGTAGTTCTATCTTCCCATAGAGCATCATGTACTCTCTTATGCCAGTTCTTCTGATTATCAGTCACCAATTTCTTCAAAATATTAATCAGATTTTTATTGCTTGACTCAGCCTGTCTGTTACCTTGAGGAAAATAATCAGAAGAGTGTCCTATTTGAATTCCATAATCATAAAAAAAGGCAACGATTTCTGAAGATGAGAAATACGAGGCATTATCCATGATCAATTTTGTTGGAACCCCAAATTTGACCAAAATTTGTTCTTTGATGAATTCACACACTGCTTCAGATGTAGTCCTTTTCATAGGTTTAGCTTCAACCCATTTGTTGAAGTAATCAGTGGCAGTCAAGATGTATGAATGCCCCTGACTTGAAGGAGGATTGATTGGTCCTACAAAATCCAAACCCCACTGCTGAAATGGAGCATCTATCACCACCGGTTTCAAAGGTAATGCAGCTAACTGAGGTTTTCCTGTAAACAACTTGCACTTTTCACAATTAGCCACCCACTTGTATGCATCTTTGAACATTCCAGGCCAAT
>MU224931.1:5833270-5853212 GCA_018584345.1 Thuja plicata
TGCAAAGAAAAAGACTTTTCAAATCTGAGCACTCGGACAGTCACTATGGAATCTGAAACTCTTCATCTTCAACTAGCATTATCGAGCTGAATCCATTGGGCCACGGAGTCAAATAACTGCTTATGGCAGAAAATTTGAAAAGAGCGTCTCCGGCGGAAAATGAGACCAAAGTTTCTCCTTGTCGAAAAACCACTTAAGAGGTGCGAAACCCGCACAAGGAAAAGTTCTTCTTTTTTGCCTTTGCAGAAAATGTATGAGGAGGTGCGATTTTCGCATAATGGAGAAACCATTACCTGTCTTTCCGCACGTCATTTTTAAGTGCGCGAGCTACTTAACTTAAAGCACATGCTTTATTTGATCTTTGAAAACAATGACATGATATTCCTTTTTAATAAATTGGGCCCACCTTATTATAATCAAGCTTGCAGAAAATCTCTTGGGAGGTGCGAAACCCGCCGAGTTCAAAGTTCTTGTTTGCGAAAAATCACCCGAGAGGTGCGAAACCCGCCGAGCTCAAAGTTCTCTTCTTTGTGGAAAATCACTTGAGAGGTGCGAAATCCGCCATGGAGTAGATGATTTCTGAAATCCCGTCGAGCTCATTCTCGCTCATTTCTTAACCAAATTGCTCATCGTTTGTTGCATTAGGATCGTAGAGACCAGTAGAATCGATCCATACCAGTCTTCGATCTCTGCCTGAGAAAGAACATTGATTAGAGCACAAATCTTTGCCGGGTTGGGATCTACAACCTACCCAAAATAATGAGACCTCAGAACAACCCGCCCGGCTAAGAGAAGGAAAAGGAAATGACAGGGAAACCCAACAAAGATAGCCTACCTAAGAAAGAATTAGACTTAGACTCAGATTGACCAGACTAACTTGACATGACTATATGACTCCAAGAATGCCAAAAAAAAGGGTGACTGAAAGTCAGACAACAAGTATTGAAGGCACGACTTGCATGGCATGTAACCATGGTCTACCTAAGAGGATATTGTGATTAAGAGCACCAAGAATAACATGGATAGGAGTTGATAAAACAACATGTCCTACCTTAATAGGTAAATTTTGTTGGATTAAATATGGAAAGTTAACTACTTAGAGGGGAGGGGTGAATCAGTACCTATAAAACTTTTAAACCTACTTTCTGATCATATACCAAAGTGAATATATTTCAAGTATTCATAGTAAATCATATAAACTAAAACATGTAAACACAACTCATAACACCAAGTTTTTTGGTCACATAGAAATACTTTGTTAGAGGGAAAAACTAGGGTGGGGATGACACCCACAACCTTCACTACTGTAGAAAAAGGGTGCTTGGTTAGAGCTACAATGTTATCTATTTCTGATAGCTCACCTTGTTAGGAGTATAATAAGACTTATTCAGTCTACCTTGTGAAAGGATTTTACAATCTCTAATCTGGGAGATGTACCCTATTAAAGGATTTAAAATATAAGACTTGTTAAGGCCTACCTAGTAATGGGATTTGTACTACTCCTAATACAAAATAAATTATTACAAAATGTCTGTATAAGTGCATCAATCAAATGTTCTTCAGATTCATTGTGCTCACTAACTTTGTTACCTCAAACTGTATTTGGTAGCTCAATAACTTAAGCTCTACTTTCCTCTGCATATATATCCTTCACTTCTTAATTCCACTTCATATGCATCTTCTCATCATCTAAGCATCTTCTATATTCTATTTTTGATCTTTTATATGACTTTCAGGCGGTTAACAAAGATCTAGGGCTTCTTAATTCAACGTCAGAGATTAAGTGGTGCAAAATTGGTTATGCTTCCAATGCATTATTCCTTCATTTTCATTGGTGGTTCTATCTAATGATCATTTATAATCAGCTTTTTGTAAAGCCAAAGTTCTAACTAACACTCATCTTGGATTCTGTAAAACATCCAGTTATCGGTGTCCAGATTCAATGTATTTGCATTGAATGATTATATCGGCTCAATGAAAATCAGTAACATGCTCTATTATTTCTTAGTGTTATAGTATGATTGGTTTGGTAACTATCACTTCTCGGTGACTTAATCACTTGGTAATGGTCTTTGCTCGATAATTGTCTTTCCTCAGTGCATGTCTCTATGTGGTGCATGTTTCTGCTTGGTGTATGTCTGTACTTGGTGCATGTCTATATTGCCTTGTCGACTATCTCTTTTCAATTTATCGATTGTCTCTTATGAACAATATGACTTTGGAAAAACAAGTGAAAACATAATAACCCAGGTAGAAGTAACAATATCCCCCTTTGACATTAGCTAGGCATTTTGACAAAAAACTTCAAAGTCATCAAATTTTTGCAAAAACTTCAAAACTTCTAAGAACTCAAAAAATCCCCCTGGGATAATACTCCTCAAAATTTGTATACATATATATCCCTTATGTACTTATATCCATATCTATCCATATCCATCCCCCTTGTACTTATACAATATCTATCCCCTTTTTGACAAATATGCCAAAAAAAAATTATGTACCCTTCTCCTTTGGTCGGATTACATCAAAAAAATGTGCATACCTCTTTTTAATATCAGCTAGGGTTGACTCCCATGCTTCTTTAAGTGTGTTAAGTACAACAATCTAAGCAAAAAAATTAAATGCTAATCCAATGGTGGTGTCTAGTGAACTGTCATCGGGGGTGTTGACCAAATCCTTGGCCTTCTTCAAATGTGTTTACATTAATGATTCAATGTGGGGAATCAAAATTGCTTGCAACTCAATAAGTTCCATCCTTATCTTATTTTCTTCTTGGATAAGATCTTTCTATATTCGCATCAAATGTTTCAACCTCAAGTAGTAAACTTGTAGTGAACTAGGCTCAATAGTTACACTTTTCAGCTGCTCGATCAGCTCAGTCTCAATAGACTCATCTTTCTGCCTTATATCCTTGGTGAATTGGGAAATGGATCAATTTTTTTGAAAAGAATATGAGACAATTTAGTCTCAATATCTGTAGAGGCCTTAGAAAGTGATACCTTATCTATTACAATGCTGTTCAGAATGGTTTTAATAATTTGCATTTCCATCTTCCTCACATGAACATTCATCATATAGTCAGTAGTGACTTGATTTATATTTATGACCTATTGCACTAGTCCTTCTACTTGACTAATGAGACTGTCAGTTTCATCAACAATAGCATCTAGGAAAATCTCCTATATTACATCCTTAACACTAACCAATACATCAGTCTTCTTTTTCTTTTTAAATAATTTATCTTGTACAACCTTAAGTTGCAACAATTCTACATACTCAGACATTTCATCAGGACTCATAGTAGATAGATCTACCTTGGGTATGATGATCGGTTGGCTCATATCTACATGCTTCCTCTTCTTTGATTTCTTCTTCCATAATAGCATACTTTCAGTTGTAGAAGGATTTGGGGAATGTGATGTATTTAATCCATCAGGTATAGTCTCGGTAGTGCCAATAATTATTGCTTCATTCTTATCTTATTGCTTTCCTTTTTTGCCTCATTATGTTGCTCCTTATTCTTCTCTTATTGTTTCTCTTGTGTCTCTTCCTTCTTATCTTGTGTTTCTTCCTTCTTCTCTTCATTTTAGTTCTCTGGTTCTTGTTTCTCTTCCTTCTTTGCTTCATCGGTCTTCTCAGTTGTTTGATCTTTAGGTGCGTGATTTACTTGTGCTTGTTATTTTCCTACATTTTCGATGGAGGGAACCGACTCAATGTTTTGTTTCTCAGTGGTCTTAGTATCCTTTGGCTCCTTGGTTGTATTATATTCTATTTCCTTTTGGGGTTTGGTAGTCATCCCCTCTGTATCCATAGCAACTGTAGCACTATCACCTTGATTTGTGGGATAATCTTGTACTTGTTCCAATATAGGCTATATGATTGTATCTGTAGTAGCCTTATAATTTATATCCATTGGTTATGTATTTGTTTTCTTGGTGGCCATAATATTTACATCTTTTGATATCTCATCTATTGGATCCTTTTCAGTAATATCCTCAATAAAAAACTTCATCAGTGTCAATTGTCAAATCAATAGGATCAGTCTTACCTTGATCACCTTTCACAACTTCATTAGTTCGATTATCCTTTTCTTGTTATGCTTGTGATTCAATTACATTGATGTTGAAAAATTCTCTCCATTTATCATTGGTTTATAACTGCACTGAATCCAATTCTCCTATCCTAATCCTTAAAGATCTAACTTTTACAAGGAATCATTTGGAATATTTCTTCAATGTCTCTTCAATTTTAGCTACAGATAGTTCTGGTACAGTTAGTATGAGAGATCTTTCTCTCATTTTTTTCTCAACATTCATTGCATATTTCCATCTTCCATCTATCTTGTTATATAAATGAATAGGTAATAATTTGACAACTTCAAGTGGTGTGTATCTAAATTCGTGCAAAGTGTAAATAATTGCATCTAAAATTATTACTTTGTTCTCTTCACTCTGTGAATTGTACTTTGCATACCTCATTCCTCCGAATGTTCCATACTTCTTCAGTGTGTCTAGAATTTCATCTAGACTCTGTGGAGCTAGAGGTTTTTTTTTCCATAAATTTGAATTTACTTAAATCTTCATTATCAGTCTCACTGTCTGGTGTTAGCTTCAACTTTCTCCTAGGTTTATTTGTTATCTTCTCCCCTCTAACATGGGTTCAGGTTCTCAGTAGCTCAGCTTTGGATTTATTCTATCCTCTCATTGTAACATAAGATCTTGTAGTTCTCCTTGTACCTCTAGCATTGTTGTAATTGGTTTCTATTGTTGTTGTTGTTGGCATTCATGTTTTTTCATTGATATCAACATATGTTTCTATTGAGACAGAACAAACTAGTTATTAATGTTGCTTAGATGACTGACATAAGTGTATGAGTACTGTACGATTGAGTCAGAGTGTGGAAAGATGAGGATGTGTATAGGGATGTGTTGTGATATTTTTCTAAGGTCGCGTGGATTAATATTTCAGATAGAGTAAGTTACAAATGTTTTAGTGAAGACTGGGTACTGGACAATGACAAAGTTAGTCTTTGAGTTTTGAGGATAACTTGCATGTGACATCAATTCATGTTATGCGAGCTTGAGGAATGGAAAAAAAGATGTTGAGGAATGTTTTTTATGATTCTTGGGTCACTAGAGTCTTGGTGATGTCAGCTATGGCGTGTGTTCTAGAGAAGAACTATTTGGGTCCAACTTTAGAGATGGAGAGTGTATTATAGATTGTGAGCATGGATTACAGATCTTGGATTATATTTGATGAGTTGTAATTGATTTTTAATTTTTATAGATACTGTGTGTATCTTAGCAAGGGGTTATGTAATTATTTATGCATTGGGGAAGTCTTAATTGGACAAACTAATTACTTATTATAAATCTGTATAAAAGAAAGTTGTTTTCTTTTGTGGAGAGTGTGGTAACAATGAAGTGTGGAAGGTGTGACCTTGTTTTTGTGAAGTCTTCTAGATGTAGAGTATAGGTTGTGATTAAGATACTTCACTGGAGCTGATCAAGCAAAGACAATTTCTATTAGATAGTTCATTGGATTGTATATTTCATATACACTTGTATTTCAGATAGTAAGTCCTAAAGGTGGAATTAACCTTCTTTAGGTAGTGTGCCAAGGAAGTGAGCCTATTGTTACTCTTTAATCCTAATAAGGTATGTCCTTTAATAGGGACTATGTATTGTAATGCATTAATAAGCTCCTAACAGGGCTAAATCTTTTAGCAGAGATATTATACTCTCAGTACACTATTTATGGGTGTTAATTCCCACCGGTGTTTTACCTTTAACAAGGTTTCCTTGACAAAAAAGGATTGTGTCATGATGTTGCATTTATTGTGTTATCATTTGGATTAAATTTTTGGTTTATAATGTTTAATGTTGAATAATCTATCTCACAACTAATTCACCCCCCATTTCATTTGTGTTGGTGGACTATTATTCCTAACAATTGGTATCAGAGCTTCTGATCCTTAGAGAGAAATCTTAACAACTTAAGGTGATCTTGAAAAATGACACACTACAGGAAGGATAGTCCAAAGTTTGATCCTGAAAAATTTGACAATTGGAAGAACAAGATGAGAACTCATTTGTTATGTTTGGGAATTGAATATTGGATGATTACAAAGAAAGATGAGTCAGTCAAGAATGAAGATGAACTGGATAAATCTACTGATGAAGAAAATAATTTGTTTTCTTATAACATAGTTGCAAGAGAAGCATTGATTAGTGTTGATGCAGAGGGTCTGGTCACTAGAACAACTTGTAGCAATTTACAAGTCCTTACTTTATCCTATTAAGCCTTCCTACCCCTTTCAACTGGAGTACCCAACATCAGAGCCCTATACCTTTAAGTGATTGTTTACCTATTTACCAACTCATAAAATCATTTACCCCCATAACCCCATACTTATTTGACCACTATTTCATACATATCATTAATGCACCCTTGTTCACCTAGTGTTCCCAATTCACCTTCCTTGTTCAAGGTCATTCCAATATATTCCGAAGCCCCTGAATCATTCACACATGTCAAAACACTCCTGTGACATCCCTCAAATCAACCAACTTATTCCTTTGATTCAATTCAATCCAATACTTCAAAACTGTCCTACTTGGTATTTATTGTCACTCGATACAGTCTGCTACTCGGTATTACCTGCTACTCGGTATTGCCTACTACTCGACATTGCCTGCACACCTTTTGGGGTTTTGTAACAAAAAATACCAAAGGACCTCCTAAAAATATTACATAGCCTTACTTAAAATGTTGGGACACCACTTTTCCCAAGAGGACAGATCATGGATCCTTCACCAACTCAGTTTACATGGAAACCTTCACTAATGCCTAGGTGGCCTAATTGAGGCACCTAAAGAAGGAAGTACTCTCTAGATTTTTATCCTTTCCAAAAAAAGTGTGGGAAAATCTAGGGACACTTGGAAGAAGTCTCCTCCTCCAACCCAAGGCTCTTAATCGATGCCCATCTAAAGTTATGGGGTCTACAACCTTCTGGTTAAATACTTCCACTCGTCACATAGGAATGTCAAGCTAGGGTTTTAGAAATTTATCCTTGAAACTACAACCAACCTATCTAAAACCAAAAGAATACTAAAATAAAATCCCATACCTCTCCTTTAAACCTGGTTTGAGGAACTTTCCACTGTTACATTGGAAGGTATGAGGGTTTGAAATCGACGACCCTAATTTTCTTCAAAATAATGACTTCCAGTTGAATGTGACATAACTTATGTCTTATTTCTCCACCTTAAGATCTTTGGTTTGATGCAAATAAAACTAAGACATACCCGCAATTTCCTATCAGACTACATTTATCATTTGAATCCATATCAGATCGTGCACAACAAAATATCAGTCAAATGCACTTTTTCATTCAATTTTTGCAAATGCTTCCTACAATTCTCTTCCAACAAAATTTGAAATGATGGTTGACACAATTTAAAATGTTTCCCCTTATTTTGAACCAACTATTGGTGGTTATAAACATTGGGTAACAACTTTCCAAAAAGTTGTAATTAGCAACTTTTGGTTTTGCAAACAATGTTGTTGACAATATTTGACAACTTTTGCAAAACTAACTCCTAGGAACTAACCAAGGTTGATTTCCATGAGAGAGGATATTAAAAAAATAAATTCAACCTTTCCTAACACAAATCTACCCAACCTATCTCCAATTGACCATATTGAACCATAGTATTTATAACTCATCCTCAGTGACTAGGTCTTACAATTACGACTTATTACAATGCATAGGATCTCTTGATCCCTCTTGGCACTTGGCCAACCAAACCTATAAAAAAAAATTCATGGAGGTCATCTTGAAAAATCACTATCCTCTTTGTCTCTATCTTTTTCAATGGGTTCTCCCGCATCAATGTGCTCTTTGAAGGCGAATTCACAGAGGTTAAAGATTTGGATTCTGCACATAAAATTTGATCAAGATTGGAAGCACTGTATGAAGGAGATAAGTTTACTAAGAAGGAAAAGTTGTAGAAATGGAAGACACATGGAAAATATGAAAATTAAAGATGATGAGAATATTAGAGCATATGTACAGAGAGTTACTGAGGTTTTTATTGGCATTAGAAACTCTGGAGACACATATAATGAAGAAGAAGTGATCGCAAAAAATCTTAAATATTTGAAACCTATTTACAAAACTAAAGTGAAAGCTATAGAGGATATCATACATTTGACGAGGAACTTCAATAAAGAGATGTTGATAAAAAAAAATTAAATACTTTTGAGGCTTTAGAGCTGGGAGATTCATTACCTAAGGTTGAGACAAAATTCAAGGCAACTGTGCATAATAATAAAAAGACTTTATCAGGGATTGTGAGCACCAACAAAAGTGATTTGTGAGAAGAGCTTGGTGAATATGCTGATAACTAGGAAAAGACACAAGAAGAAGAAAGGAAGTTAGATGAAATTATGGTCTTGATCGCTAGAAGATAAAAGAGAGGTAAGGTTCAGTTTGAAGGAAAGTTACCTCTGAAATGTTTTTCATGCAATAAGATAGGTCATTTTGCATCTAGATGTCCTGCAAGGGTTCGTAAGCATAAATCTAAGTTTTATAGACCTATGTATTCCAAGGACAAGGAATGTTATTATGCTAGTGAAGGTGTTTCTGATGATGATTCTATTGATAATGATGAGGTTGGATTTATTACTATCAAGGATTATGAACCTAATCATGAAGAGAAAGCCCTAGTGTCATGTGTTGAAAGGAAATTCAAATGGGTCATAGACAGTGGTTGTTCACACCACATGAATGGTGATAGAAATAAATTTGTTTAGCTAGACAAGTATGATGGTGGTGTTGTGAGATTTGGTGACAACACTCCTAAGCTCATCATTGGAGTTGGATCTATTTATTTGGATGGAAAGACTAATACTGATGATGTGTTACTTGTTGATGGACTTATGCATAATTTGTTGAGTGTTGGACAACTGGTGGACAAAGGTTATCAATTAAAGTTTGTTAATGGGAAATGTACTATCATAAGTAAGTTAGGAGAATTGATCACATTTGGTACTAAGTTAAGAGGTAATGTATTTGAATTGAATACTTCTGAGGCTTCTTGTTTTGTTCCAAAGGTTGATGATAGTTGGTTATGACATAGAAGATTTTTTCATGTGAATTTTGATAATATTGTGAAGGCAAGTATGACTAATGTTGCTAGAGACCTGCCAAAGATTGGGAAACCATCTAACACTATGTGTAGAGAATGTGTAATGGGGAAATAGACTAGAAGCATTTTTTAAAAGTAAATCTTACTCAGCAAAAGGGAAGTTGGATCTAGTGCATATAGGTCTGTGTGGTCCTACAAGAATGAGATCTTACTATGGTGAAAGATATTTCATACTTTTTGTTGATGACTTTTCTAGGATGATGTGGGTTACATATCTTAGAGAGAAATCTAAGGCTTTTGACAAATTCAAGATATTCAAAGTAAAAGTTGAGAATGAATTGGTCCTTTTAAGATCAGATAGAGGTGGAGAGTTTACTTTAGATTTGTTTAATACCTACTATGAAGAGCATGGAATATAAAATGAGACATTTTGTCCTAGGACACCACAACATAATGGGATAGCAGAGTGAAGAAACATAACAATATTAGATGTTGCAAGAACTATGTTGCTAGAAGGAAATGTATCACATGTTCATTGGAGAGAAGTTGTATGTACTGTTGTTTATAATTTGAATATAATTTAGATCAGAGAAGGTACAAATAAGACTCCTTATGAATTATGGTTGAATCATAATCCTACTATGAAATATTTCAGAATATTTGGTAGTAAATTCTATATCAAAAGAGCTGATGAAATAGGAAAGTTTGATGCTATAAGTGATGAAGGAATATTCCTTGGTTATTCCACTAAGAGAAAATATTATAAATGTTTTAATCTGAGATTGAGGAAGATGATTGAAAGTGCTAATGTGAGGATTGATGAAAAGTTCCAGATTCAGGAAAGAATATTTGATTGTAACCAGACTATAGAGAACAAGGAGGTTAATGCAAATCAAGAAGAACCATTTGAGATTGATCATGAGATTGAGGTATGTCAAGATGACTCAAATTATTCTACTAAAATTCCTAAGACTCCAAGGTATGTTAAGGAAAACCATCCTGAAAATCAAATTATTGGCAATGCAAATAAAGGCATGATGACAAGATCGAGATTAAGAGATGATTTTTTTTTTAATTTCTGAAGTTGAACCCAAAAATACTGATGAGGCATGTAGAGATGAATCTTGGACTAAGGCTATGCATGAAGAATTGGAATAGATAAAGAAAAATAACACTTGGGAACTGGTTCCTAGACCTAAAGATAAGAATGTTATAGGAACTAAATGGGTTTTTAGAAACAAGATGAATGAAGAAGGAATAGTTGTAAGAAATAAGGAAAGACTGGTTTGTAAAGTCTACTCACAACAAGAAGGCATAGAGTTTGAAGAAACATTTTCTCCTGTTGCTAGGATTTAGGCTTTAAGAGTATTTCTTTCTTATGCTACACACAAAGACTTCAAAGTATATCAGATGGATGTGAAATCTGTATTTATGAATGGAGATCTAGAGGAGGAAGTATATATTGAACAACCTGATGGATTTCCTCTAAAAGATGATGAGGACATGGTTTGCAAGTTTAAGAAGGCTTTGTATGGACTGAAACAAGCACATAGAGAATGATATGCTAAATTAGACAGGTATCTACTTTGTCTTAGTTTTAGAAAAGGTAATGCAGACAATAATTTGTTCTTAAGAACTAGTGAAGATGGAATTTTAATAGTTGAAGTTTTTGTAGATGATATCATTTTTGGAGGGAATGACGAAATGAGTAAAAAGTTCTCTAAGGAAATGGAAAATGAATTTGAGATGTCAATGATTAGTGAGATGAAATTTTTCCTTGGGCTACAAATCAACCAGAACAAGAATGGTATTTTTATTTCTCAGACCAAGTATCTTAAGGAAATGTTGAAAAAGTTTGGAATAGAAGATTGTAAACTTATTGGAACACCTGTGGTTACTGGTCACAAGCTTACTACTACTGATGAATCTCAGAGTGTTTTTAAGATAAATTACAAATCTATGATTGGAGGCCTATAATATCCGACTCACACTAGGCAAGATATTGCTAATGTAGTTGGAATTGTGGAAAGATATCAAGAAGATCCTAAAGAGACACACCTTGCTGCTATAAAAATAATATTTAGATATCTGAAAGGAACATTGGATTATGGATTATGGTATAAAAATCTGATGATTTTGTTTTGCATGCTTATATTGATGCTGATTGGGAAGGAAATGCTGATGATAGAAAGAGTACAAGTGGTGGTGCATTCTTTCTTGGGAAAAGATTGTTTTCTTGGTTAAGTAAAAAGAAGGACTGTATAGCTCAGTCTACTACTGAATCAGTGCATGTTGTTGCTGCTATAAATTGCACACAGATTATTTGGATAAAGCAAATGTTGAAGGACATTGGGATAACTTTTGTTGAGCCAATGGTTATCCATTATGATAATACTAACATAGTAAATATGTCAAAAAATCTAGTTATGCATTCGAAGACTAAATTTTTTTCTATTAAGTATCATTTCTTGAGAGACAAGGTTGTAGAGAAGGAGACTAGATTGGAGTATATCAACACAAAGGAAAAGTTAGTAGATATATTTATAAAAACTTTTCCAAAGGATGCCTTTGAGTATCTCATAGGTATGCTTGGAGTGAGAGCCCCTCCTTGTGAGAACTAAATTGATGCAGTAATGCATCAATCTAGTAGATTTAAGAGCTATATCATTTTATAGAATTGATGTATGGATCTACTCCTCAGGGGGAGTGATAAAAAAAACAATATAGAACACATTTTGGTGATTATGCACCTGGTTGTTAAAGGCATGAAGATTTGAAAAAGATACACCTAGCAGAGGAAAGATGGTCAGAAGTAGAAGTAATGGAACCCTTTTCCATTAATGTCAAAGGGGGAGATTCAGAGTGAAAATCCCTATTATTTCAGTGAGGGTTGTGAAGAGGATATTGAGAAGATTGTATTAAGAGGTAGTAATTTTGGGTTGATGGATTTTCTCATATGTTTCCATCAATTCCAAAGGAGGAGATTGTTGGAATTGGTTGTTGTTGTTGTTGTTGTTGGCATTCATTTTTTTCACTGATATCAACATATGTTTCTATCAAGACAGAATAGACTGGTTATTATTGTTGCTTAGATGAGTGACAAAAGTGTACGGGTACTATATGGTTGATTCATAGTGTGCCAAGATGAGGATGTATATATGTATGTGTTGTGATCTTATGTCTAAGGTTGTGTGGCTTACTATTTTAGATGGAGTAACTTACAATTTTTTTAGTGAGGACTGGGTACTGAACAGTGATAGTGATCTATGACAGAGTTAGTCTCTTTGTTTTGAGGATAAACTATAGACTAACTTTGTCACAATGTTAGTCTCTTAGAAAGAGTACAGATAAGCATGTTATCATGTAATCATTTATCTCATGTATAACAGGCTTATCTGTACTCCATGTTACATTGCCAACAAATGGAAAAAATTTATGAAAATAGAAAAATATGCTTACCAGCAATGATCTGAACTTCAGTGTGTTGGTTTTGGCTTTCTGTATGGTATTCATATTATCATTAGGTTTCTTCAATAAAACTTCACATAAATCAATCTGTATTCCTTTCTTCACAATCTTATATGCCAGTCTATTGCACAACATGATACACTATCAACTCGAGAAGACTACCGGAAGACTCGGTATGATATAATACTACATGAAAATCTCAACTCAGGATCTTCCATAGTTGATATTCTTAAACCTCTTCCATCCCATCGTACCTTAGTTAGCTCACTCATCTTTTTCTTGCCAATCTTCTTGATTGACTTTGGTCTATCCCGATTGGGTAATCAGTTATAATGTGTAGAACATCCTTAGTGATTTTGTCTAGTTGATCAAGCCACATAAACTGATCATGAAATTGGCTAAGCACCATCCTGATCCATTTGGTCTTGAAGACCCTTGGTAGATCTAGGGCATGAGTCAAAACCTTGGTCTCTAGATAAGTGCGGTCATCCTTCAACTACCCATTCACACACAACTTCTGAAATGAATTGTCAATCTCAGCTTCGCAAATTTCCTCAATCTTATAGTGAATAAAGGCTCAAATATCTTCAATTAAGATAACCCTTGCCGATATTAATGAGAGATCCCATCATATTAGGTTATATGACCTTAGTGGGGTGAAGCTTATACTTTAAATTGATAGGATCAATTGTCTCAATAATAACTGGGTTTCTAGTCTTTGGTGCTATTACTTCCAGATTCAACAAGGCTCATAAGAAATAGGGTTTAGATTACTATGACTCAGCTTCTCTTTACACAACTAGGTCAATAGTAGAAATCATTTAAAATATGCTTGAAAGATCTTATAACATAATAGAATTACCTTAATACTCGCTCAAATTCGCTAGAAGGCTCAACTCTACAGCTTGCTCAATATGCTCTTTAAGAAAGGTAAGTAAAAATGATATGCAATATGGTCTATTTATACCTTTTTCTCAATTAGGGTGTCCAACAGTTATAAATTTAGAAATTAATGCTCTTATTGAATTACTTTTACCGATTACCATTTCTCATTTCCTTTCACCGAATGATATATCATTACAATTCCTTAATCGATAAAATATGAAACGTAAAATTCACAAAATATATCCAAATGCATCTAAATATGCTCATATAGATCTCTACTCATATACTAGGGATTGATTTAGGATTTAGGATTTTAGTTTGCAGTTCCTATACATACCTCTCACTGATTAGGTGGAATTAGGTGCACCCAACCCAGAGGCTTCGGTGCCACCAACTATTCCAAAAGATGTCCCATCATTTTGTGACTTACTTATCCAAGTTTTGTTCATTGATTTCTCACTTATTGAACATTTACTTTTGTTCTGCCAGATGTTTTGTCCTCGGTTGGAGATTTACCTTGGTACTTGCAATCTTTGGCTAGGTTCCCTACCTTGTGATAGTGAAAACATGCCATACTTGGATTTCTCCATGCTCATCTATTGTTCCTTCCATGCAACATCATGCAGTTTGCTGCAATGTGTCCATATCTACCACATGCTGCACATGAGATTCTTGTATTGTAGTCTCATGGTATTGATGTGCCTTGTCAGTTTCTTGGTGGACTATGTCAGTTAGGAACCCATTTATCATTTCTCCTTTGTAATCTGTAGTCCTCATATCTATGCCCATAATTATTGCAATTATTACAGTAACCATCAAACTAAGGTTTCCTTGTGTTTTTAACAATCCATGATCTGCACTCAAATGGTTGATGTCCATATTTGTTGCAGTTATAATAGTATCCATCAAATTTAGGTGTGCTCGGTGACTTACGTCTTTTTCTTCTACACACATTGGTTGTATGTCCAAGTTTCCCACAATAGTGTCATTTTGGCTTTGTATTCTTTAGTAGGGTAGTTGAATCTTGGTTTTTAGGTCAGTTGGAGGACTCACCTTTCTCATTAGTGTTGTATTCATTGAATCTAAGTCCTATTTTGTGTTTTGGTTGCTTCTAGATTCTAATCTATTTGTCCAATGTCCTTAATTCTTCTTCACTTCTCTTTAGTACCTCATTGGCTTCTTTCACTGTTTTCAATTCATTGCTCATTCTTTCAAGCTCATTATTCAATTCTTGATTCTCAAATTATTTTATGGTTAACTCTATATTTGCTTTTAATAATTGATTGGTCATCGAATAGTGAGTTTGGGTCATTCTCATGATCTTGTTGCCTTTCTCAGTAAGTATTATCTCATATTGTCTTTTGTCTTCTTCTTCCATCCTCTATTCATCTTCATCTTTTCCCTTAGATTCAAGTATTTCTTTCAACCTTATGCTTTGAGCTTCCTAATCTTTCTTCATTAAGTCCAACTGCTTGGTAAGTATAGTGTTCTTTTCCATTAGGTCTACAATGGCTGTCTCAGATTCATAATTGATACTCCCTTCAGATGCAGTATCAAGTACATCAACATGCTTTTGTGTAGACTTCAGTTCATTGCATAAGTGCCTCCTAACCTTTAATGAATTTTCTAGTTACCTCCTAAGATCATTAATCACCTCTTGTGCATTTTCCAATTCAAACTAGAGGCCTTCAATCCTTTTGGCTTGCTTGTAACTTTCTATGACTGTGATCTTTACTCTCAGGTGTTTAAACATTTAACTCAAGAGTCTAGCACTGATACCAATTGTTGGATTAACTATGGAAAGTTAAGTACTGAGAGGAGAGGGGTGAATTAGTAACTATAAATATTTTAAACCTACTTTCTGATCATATACCAAACTGAATATATTTCAAGTATTTATAGTAAAGCATATAAACTAAAACATGTAAACACAACTCATAACACCAAGATTTTTGGTCACACATAAATCCTTTGTTAGAGTAAAAAACTACAGTGGGGCTGACACCCAAAACATTCACTACTGCAACAAAAAGGGTGCTTGGTTAGAGCTACAATGTTAGCTATTTCTGATAGCTTACCCTGTTAGGAGTATAATAAGACTAATTCAGTCTACCTTGTGAAAGGATTTTACAATCTCTAATCTGAGAGATGTACCTTGTTAAAGGATTTACATTATAAGACCTTTTAGGGCCTACCAAGTAATGGGATTTGTACTACTCCTAATAAAACAAAATTTACTATAAAATGTTTGTATAAGTGCATCAATCAAATGTTGTTCATACTCATTGTGCTCACTAATTTTGCTACCTAAAACTATATTCAATAGCTCAATAACTTAATCTCTACTTTCCTCTACATATATCTCCTTCACTTCTTAATTCAAATTTATACACATCTACTCGTCATCTTATCATCTTTTGTATCTTGTTTCTGATCTTTTAGATGACTTTTAGGCGGTTAACAAAGATCTAGGGCTTCATGTTTCAATGGTGGAGATTAAGTGGTGCAAAATTGGTTATGCTTCCAATGCATTATTGCTTCTTTATTTTCATTGGTGGATCTGCCTTGTGATCATATATAATCAGATTTTGTAAACCCAATGTTCTAACTAACACTTGCCTTAAATTTTGTAAAATATCCAATGTTGGGTGTCCAGATTCAATGTATCTGCATTGAAGGATTATGTTGGCTTAGTGAAACTCGGTAGCATGCTCTGTTCTTGCTCAATGATATTGTATGCTAAGTTTGGTAACTATCACTTCTCGATGACTTACTCACGTGGTAACTGTCTCTACTCGATAACTATCTTTTCTCGATGCATGTCTATGCTCGATGCATGTCTCTACTCAGTGTATGTCTGTACTCGGTGCATATATGTATTGCTTTGCTGAATGTCTCTTTGCACTTTACCTACTATATCTTATGAACAATCCTTTGGCAAAACTAATGACAACATAATAACTCGGGTAGGAGTAACAAAAGTTATGATATACATAGTTTGTTTAGCCACATTATCAAATCCATGAATAGGAATAGAATCATGCTTTACGGTGGAAATATATACTTTTATCTTGTTTATAAGATCAATGCTACAAAAATTAAGCACTAAACCAATTATTAATCAATGTCCTGTGAATAAGATTTCCATTGGTATGGACAACAACCATTAAAGAGTCATGTTGATCTTGAATTTATTTTGGAGGCAACTCATCTTGGGTAAATAAAATTTGCACTTTAATATTGGTAGCATGCATACATTCCAAGAAAGAAGTAATATTAGGTTGCACAAAAGATGGTATGGCCAAATTTTTCAATGCTTGTTTTAAGGCATCTTGATAAGTAGGAGAAGTTTAGAGAAGTTCCCAAATGGAGATCTTGGCAGGAGTAGAACCTAATTTCTCTACTAAGTCATATTCCCTTCCAATATTGGAGAATAAGCAAGGTGCTAATGAAAGAACAAATTGAGAAGCAGGTAGAGGATTTGAAACAACCAAATTAGTAGGTTTAGGTTTATTCCTAGTACAGTATGTATGAGCAACTTCTTGGTAGTTCTTAACAAAATGCAAAGGACTTTTTGGCTTCCCTTGAATAGTTATGGTTGGATTGTTAGGATTTTGAAAGGTACAAGATTCATTATTATCTTTCATATTAATCATAGATTTGACTCTTGATAAGTGATTTTCTTGAGCAAGGTGAAAAAATAATTTTGGTTTTTCAACATTGTTAATGTAGGTATTCATAGGAAACAAGTTAAGCAATCTTTGGCAAAAATATGGTTATGAATCATAAAGGAAGTTTGAGTAGAGATGAAATCATCAAGAGCTTTATCTAACATATCAAAATCTTCACCGTTAAATGACTCATCAAAGGCTCTAAAAGCTTGTATAAAGAAATAAGACATTGTAAAAGTAAACTATGACTAATCAAGCAATCAAAATGATAATTAATTTTTTTGTTTTCTTTTTGAAATGCAAAGAAAACATACCTAAAACAATACTAAATATAAAGAAAATGAAATGTTTTTTTATTGTTTTTATGATTAATTAAAAAGACACGTGAAAGATTCTAATGGTACTAATACATGCTTTCTCATGTTGCCATCTCCCCATAGTAACTCTGCATCTCTATATATTCTATACAATTTTATTATTTTCCTTTGCACACAAATGTATCATTATGAGCTGCCTAGCTATGTTTATGTTTTGTTGGACTTCAAGGCCTTTTTTGGAACATGAATTGTTTTTTTTATTTTTGAGTTCCCAGCTTGAATTCCAACAACCTTTAATTCCTTAAAATTCATTAGTTTTTGCTGATCAAGCTAGAGTTCTTTTCAAGCTAGAGTTGCTGAAATGGGGCCTCCTCATATTTGGTACCAACCAATGGTTATTTAATCACCGAGTCAGGGTGTTATAATATCCTAATTTCTTCTGTAAAATTTTTCACTTTTCGAGTCCCATCTCCCGCATGCTATACTCCATTTTGATCCACTACAGAGGACTTACAAATTTATGTGCTACAATGGCGAGGATGTATGTAGACAACACAACTCAGGAGCACATCTTCTCAAACTCTATTTTGATTTCAATATTCCCTTGGTTCTGTTAGCACTACCCTGTAAAAAATTTGAATTTCCTGGTCTTTAGCTTTTCCCGGGCTTATTTTATTTTAAATTCTGTGCTTTGCCGCGCAAAAATGGTCAAATCCCTTTTTGAAGTCATGTTTTACCTTAGTCACTCTGTCGTGTCGGTCTTTTTAACTTGTCTTTAAGTTGCGTGAGTGCGCAGCGAGTTGTCCGAGAATGAGAATCGCGCAATCGCGATCTGCATGTCTATTTTTGATTTGTCTGCGAGTGGGCAACGAGCTGTTTAGAGAGGTAAATCGCGCAGTCGCGATGTTTTCTGAAGGTCAAGCTACAGGTTCGCGAGTCAGCGACGAGTTGAAAAAATGTAAATCACGCAGTCACTGTTAAATCATTCTGTCTATCTCAAGCTTTGCGATAGAGCGAGTCTTGCATAAAATGAAGTAGTCGCATGCCCGCATCAATTTCTATGTCAATGTTTAAAGTTGCACGACTGCGCGACGAGGTCATGTTCTAGTGGTCACCCACTCGCATCAGTTTTAACTCATGTG
This sequence comes from Thuja plicata, assembly GCA_018584345.1. NCBI lineage: Eukaryota > Viridiplantae > Streptophyta > Pinopsida > Cupressales > Cupressaceae > Thuja > Thuja plicata. Next base: position 5,851,906 of record MU224931.1, read on the forward strand.
TATTTTGCAGAGCGAGTGCGCGAGGAAGGTATAAGGCACTGATATGAAGATGCATCGCATAGTTGCAAAGGCATTTATCAAAGTTCTTAAAGGTCTACGACCGAGTGACTAAATAGACTGTTCAATGCCTCGCTCACTCGCTGATGTTTTGAGGTGATCAGAGGTAAGCTTGCGAGTATGCGACGAGCCAAAAGAAGAAGGTCATCGCTCAGTCGCCCAGATTCAGATGACATAAAAAGTGAATTCACGAGAGTGCGACAAGTAACAAAAGACAGCATCGCTCACTCGCATGAACCCAAGAGCCAAAGCATAAAAGCTTGCGAGTGCGCGACAGACATGAAATGAAGCTAAAGACTTGGGTCATTGCTCACTCGCAGAAGATGAAAAGTGGAGCAAGAACAGATAGCGAGTATGCGACCAGTTAAATAACAGGGGTGTGTCACTCACTCACAAGGGTCTTTCCAGAAATGAATAAACAACACTTCAGCTAAAGAGCCACTAAAGAAAAAATAGCAAACAGAGCACAAAATGGTGCAAAATGGATAAACGACATGGTAAAATTCGTAACTGAGACCAGAATTGCCACGGATACCAGGTGGGTGGAAGCTATTGCCTTTTGATTGGCCCATTGTTCAAGAAGTGAACAGATGGGAGGCAAAGCTTAAAGGATGAATATGGTTAAGCCACAAAAGACAAACCTGGTAAATCAGCTGCCACCTATGTTTGGTTGCAGAATTGTGTTGTACAGTTGTTGTAAACGGTTGAGTTATCCTTCCCAGATGTCGATAGCTTGTTGCATCCTTGTGCTATAAAAGGATCCCAAGATGACTAGGAGGATGATGGTCATTTTTCTGTCCAAAAATAATACTAAGTCAATTGCAATATATCTGGTCTTTTTTGGAGAAATCTCTGTTGAATGTAGTAATTGATGATGACTTCTGAATGAAATTCACAGTTTCTGAAGCATTTAGTGGATTTTCTGTCTTCATTTTAGCATTCTGAATTTTGTTTAAATTGAATGTTCAAGGAGCATTTTCAATTTATATATCTGTAAGGCAGATATATGAAATACTTCTAGGGTTCTTTCAAGGAGAGAATATACCTTAGAGATATTTCAACAAAGTTCAGGGTAGCAAATGAATCTGATCGATTAGTCTGGCTAAATGTACTAAAATAGATTTATAAGGTATATCTATTTTTGTGTCAGATCCTGTAATTGCCTTAAGTTTAGTCTTCAATCATGCTGGTTAAAATTATTCACAGATGACTCCATGCCCTTAGATTGAGCACTGGTCTATTTTTGTTCA
>MU224931.1:5862337-5894161 GCA_018584345.1 Thuja plicata
CTCAAAGTGAAGGAGGTCTCAAGACCTTGTTACTGTTGTCCTATTCTATGCTTGATCAGTGTCAGGGATAAATAGAGTGAACCTTTTGAGGAGTATTTTTATGACAGCAAGAAAAGGGAACAATAGGTTCTAAAGTGCATGTCATAGAAATAGCTAGCGAAAATTTATTAAGCACTTGAAAACATATAATTAATTTAGGTTATTTCTAGAACCATGTCAAGTTCTTACAATGATTTTGGAACCAATTAACACTTTCATCCTTTTTGTTCTTACATATTTGATCGTTGGGTTTTGGTGTGATTGTAAGAATTTCCACTGAGTTCTAATATTGATATTGGGATGTCCACATGACCCAATGAATACATACTACCTAATAATATAGCAAGCCCTAGTACTAGAAGACATAAACATTTCAAAATACTCCAAAAAAAACTTTCTCCTTTTAATCAAATTAGTTTGTCATCAATTGATAGAGAATGTGGAACAAACCACTTTGGTAGACTAAAACCAACTTTTTACTTAAAATTCATTCCATAGTTTTGGGAGTCTTGTCAGGTAGAAACACCCAACATCCAACATGGAACACAATGAAACTTGAGCATGGAACATAATGAAACTTGAGCACTCTTATTCGAGTATCTTTGATGTTTCAGTGAATTACATTGAAATGACTATACTTTGTATCCTCATGCGGTTCAACTATTCCTTATCATACCAATTGTTGAAGAATTATCAATCCTGTATCATGTATTCTATGGTTTGGGCCCCCCTTTTTTTATTTCAAGTGTTCCAACATTGTTTGAATACCTTGTGCTCTTGTTACAAAGGATAAAGACATATTCCACCTTGATGACTATCTTGAGCACATTCTAACATATTTGAGACACATGAATATGTGAAGTCTGGTTCTCATTCAAGGACTTGAGCCAATAGCAGAAACACTCAAATATACCCATGATGAGGCAATCAACTTATACTCATTTCCGGTTAGAGATTACTTTTATTTCAAATGAGTCTTTGATATTTAAAAAGTCTCAACATTAAAATATTAATTTTTAACTTGAATGTTTTCACATGAGACTTGGGGTTGCGGGTTAGAAAATGGAACATAAAATAAAACTGACAACTTAAAATAGTAATCCAATGACTCCTAATTTTCAAGAACGACAATGGGTAATTACAATTTGAATGGTGAACATGGGTAGAAATTGAGGGTCGAGGAAGTTTAAAATTGGGCATGCTGGAAGGAGGCCAAAGAATACAAAGCATCCTTAAGTCAAATCGGATCAACACATCAAGAATGTATGAGGTGATGTTAATACTAGATTTGGGTCAAAATGGGTTTCTATTCCTTTGTTGCTTGAAATTGGGAAATAAGATGAATGCAAGGGAATTAATAAATGACTAAATCTGTAAAAATTTGCAAATGTAAATGCTAGAGGATAGAATATAAATGAAACATATGCATGTGGAAATAAAATATGGATTATACAGGTTTAGATCTAATTTCTATACTCCCGCAGTGCCGCAAAAACTTGTAACTACAGATTCGAGATCCCAACACTATAATTTGCAATCCCTAAAAAAATTACTAAATTTATGAGGGTGTAGAGAATTTTAAATGTTCTGTACTCAGGTGTAGAATGTTTGGGGCATTCTGTACCAAATTATTTTCTCTTGAACAAGTTGCAGACTGCATGTCTCTAACCCAGGATGCCCCCTACGCACTGAGAGTTGATTTTATTGCCTTCTAAAAATACAAATCTAAGGGTTTGAATGTGTGGGTGGATATTTAGGGATTTTCCTTGGTCAACACCTCATTTTGGTTATTTCCACCTCCACAGACAACCAATAACCAGAGACAAAAGTGTATGTTACTATGAGAAAAGTGTATAAAGAATCTACCCTATTGTATTAGAGTAAACCCTAAATGTAATGCAATCAATGTGTGCGATTTAAAGCATAAAATATACATAGATCTAAAATGTTAAGAAATAAATATGAAGCACGAATATGTAGATCTAAAAATGATAAGAAACTATACCCAATCCTAGAGAGGAACATTACAAGCCAATCAACAGCTGGTAGCCTCCTATGTTAGTATATAGAAGCACTGAGAGGGGGGGTGAATCAATGTAAACATGTAATGAACAAATTTAACCAATAAACTGATTATGCTTTTAATTAAATTCCACAAGACCAAACACGCAACTATAACTATGCAATAGAAGTAAAGTAATTTATCAACCACAAAGCATAAACCACAACAACACTATTTTTTAATTGTGGAAATCCTTGTAAGAGGGAGGAAACTACGAAAGGGATGACACTGAAAAATCTCTTCATTGTAGTAAAAGATTTTCCCTGTTAGGAGCTTACAATACCCTGTTAGGGGCTCACCCCATTAAGAGTGACTAGTACCTTATTAGAAGTACAAAGAGACCTATTAAGATCTACCTCGCTAGAGGATTTAGAACTCCTTCTCAGAAGTCACCTTGTTAGAGGATTTTTACAAAAGACTTATTAAAGTCCACCCTATTAAGGGATTTAACCTTGCTAACCTATTAGAGTTATCCTTGAGAAATGAACTCAAATCAATGATCTGGAATGACACTGCTTGCTTGTAAGATCCAATTCAGCCTTTGAACTCTTGACACAATACTCTACCTCTATCACTGATCACAACCACCAAAAACATGATCAAAAACCCTAAATTATTGATTTAGCATTCCTTTATATAGCTATTCTTAAGTCAGTTAAAACATTAAAAACAATTTACAAGTCGTCCACCAACTTTGACTAAACTCATGAAAATCCACCCCAATAAAACTTAACACGTCAGCCAAAAATGTAATACAAACATTTAATATAAAACACCGATAATAACTTAACCACCTTGATCATCTGATTATTAGGAACCAATCGGTAACTTAACTAGTTCATATAGAATACAACACCAAAATACTAACTTTCACAAAAATTTGAGTTAACTGTCGTAGTCATACGTCTAAACAATTCTAACCATAGGGATGCACCAGTAACAATTACATCTCCCAATTTTCTTTCCATCTCTAGTGCTACTCAAAACACTTTCTTGTTACTGTCTTCCTATTCACCAGCCAGAACACTTAGCACATATGTTTTACCTATTCATCTCGTCGATCAGTAACTGTAACCTATTCACCAAAACTAGTAGAGTTAATAAGCTACCATCAATGAAAAACTTAAGCTCATCATTTCACCTCCAAAATCCATCATAATTCCAACAATCTCCCCCTTTGGCATTGATGGAAAAACATAGTGAAAAAGTAACTAGCTTCAAAAATTTCTTATCACTGATCACCAAAGCATATATAAATTAATATAACCATATGCAATGCATTAATCTACACTATATACTGATCACTCCTTTAGCTATATTTTCACCATACCGATCACTCCCCCTTTGACAACAGTGACAAAGGTACAAAAACTGACTTCAAAAATGAAAACTTACCGATCATAGCCTCTCAAAGACATCTCTAAAATTTGCTTTAGCTATATCCAACGAACTCTCCTAGGATTTTTGCAAGTGTACTATATATTGAATCTATCCATGTAGAATAGAAGCCAACTACTCCATGGCTTCAAGTGTACTCATATCAGGTAACCCAAGTGTTACCTCTACATCTTTGACATTCTGTTGCATAACATCAATTGTTGGAATCAAATAGCTCTGCAACTCCAGTAATATAGAGATCCTCTTGTCTTGTTCTCATTGAGATGTTTTCAGCTTGTTATTAACAACCTTAACTTGGGATTCATAATTTCTAGCTGAATGTGCAATAGGGTCAAAAATAGCAATTAAATATTTAAGCTCCTACTGAGGTTCATTCTTCTTAAGCTTCAAATCTTGAGTAAATAATGAAAAATTAAAAACTTTTGCTAACAATTGACCAACTTACTTCAAAGTTTCCTTTACCTAATTTACTTGAATTATAAGGTGTCCTTTGTCTGATGCAATATTTTCCATAAAATTCTCAGTCCTCTTCTTGTCATAATCCAACTTTTCTCTATTCATAGCTGCATCCTCCAAACTTGAAACTCATTCACTAATAGCACTGACCACAGTATCTATTTGTTCAATTGTAGGAGCATTTGGATCATATGCAACATCAGGCACAAGATCAGATAGAATATCTCATTTTTTCTCTAGTACTTTAGCTTGTATCCTTTCACTTCTTAGTTGGTCCTATTAATATAAGTCTTATTACTGAGAGGGGGGGTGAATCAGTAATCAACAAATTCACTATTTCAACCTCTTTAAACTTTATGCACCAACACATTCAATAAAAAATAACATAAATAAGAATTTCAAAGCATGCATCCATAAGTAATCAATCACACAATGTAAACACCATATTTTTCTCATGGAAACCCAAATGGGAAAAATCCATGGTGTGAGTTGGTACCCACTAAATGTGTACTCTTCTAGAATACGCCATGTTAGGAGTTTACCTTGTTAAAGGTTACAAAAGAATTATTAGGTGTTACTCGGTTAAGGGATTTGCCTTTAGATTTGTTAGGATCTTTGCCCAATTAGGATAATCCTTGTTAGAGGAATTTATAACATTCAATTCGAATCCCACCTTGTCAGAGGATTTACAATAAAGATATGTTAGGATCCACCCTGTTAAGGGATTTCACTGTTACAATTTTTAGAAAGCAACATATAAAGTGATATGTAAAATTATACTATCTCTGCATGATCAGACCCAATTAAGCTTTGAAATTCTTCTCCATACTCTATACTCTTCCACAACTTTATCATGCTTGATTCCTTCACTTGCTTTGTCACCAAATCCTTCTGCAAATCACAATCAGTTCTATAGCTTCTTCAACTTTCCAATATATAGATTTACTTCCACCGACTTAAAACAAAACCTAGATCTAAGATATGAATGATCCATATCATATTATGTAAGATACAATGTATCTAACAACTCATAAAACATTTTTCTCTGACCGCGTCAGCTTACATATGGATTTTACCTTGGAAATTGAACTATCTTCAAAAACTTGTTCGACCAAAAGAAACTTCTTAAAGAATCCACCTTTAAACACATACCTTGATAAATGTGATGTCAAATATGTTTCACAATAATGGAAATACCTTACCACTTCATGAAAAGCATCACCAATCGTATTTCCACTTCAAATTTCTTCATTGATTCATAAGTCTTCATAACTTGTTTAAGAACTTTGTCTTGTTTACCTATTCATCCTATTAACATAGCTTCAAATCCAAGAAACTAGTTGTACCTATAAACAAAATGAGTCATGATGACAAACATAGTATCTAGACATTGTTCATAATCATATCCTATGGCTGCTCCATCAAATAGTTTATTGATTTGAGATAACATTCAAATCACTTGCAATTTGTCACTTTACTAAGTACTATCAACAAATATGAAGTACATCGAGTTGACAGTTTATTGAGTACTAAAGGTCAAGTTAACTGAGCAAAGAGAAGTTACTCTACCGAGTTAATTAATTGATTGTAAAGTGATAAGGACACATTTAATGAATTGATACAACATTAATTGTGATTCTACAATACACAAAGAATAATTTTTTGCATGATCAACGATCAAGATAATTCAAAGAGAAGATCTGAGAAGAAGATTAAGTGGTTAATGAAAGTTTTTTATTTCCAAGAAAAACACAAAGTATCGAGGTAGAAGTAACAAAGTCACTGAGTGGAAAATAAGATCTAACGGTTAAAACAAATCACAACACACCTAACACATAAGATTAAGAGGCAATAAATCTTATATTTAAAGAGAAATAAAGAGAGAGATAGAGAGAGTTATGATACAGGGAAGAGGCTAATATTGTTAAAGGAGTCATTTGAAGAACAACATCATAGCAGAGAGCACCGAGCTAATATCTAGCTACAACAAAGCAAATCTGAGAAGTGTTACAGTTTGAGATTGAGGTAAAAAAATATTTCAGAGCACATAGAGTTTGATCAACATTTCTTATTGATGCAATATAGAAGACATTATTAAGTTGTTAATACTATTGTATCGAGAGCTAGAAATCTTAATATTGGGTAGATCTTAACTGATCTGATATTTGTAAAACCTTTAACAGGGTACATCTCTAAGTGTAGAGATTGTAAAATCCTCTAACCAGCTAAACCTAACAAGTCTTTGAATACTCTTAATTGGGTAAGCTATCAAAATGGCTAAATATTGTAAGCTCTAATCAAGCATCATTTATACTACAATTTGTGAAGGTTGTGGGTATTATTCCCACCACAATTTTTCCCTCTAGCCAAGGATTTATGCGTAAACAATATCATAGAGTTATTAGTTCATTTACTTGAATTTTTTGATGTTATGTTTTATAAGTTTTGTATTAGTTTTATTTCAAGTTATTGAAATCGGTAAACAACAAGCAACAATATATGGTTATTGAAATGGTACTGATTCACCCCTCCCCTCTTAGTCCAAACTTTCCATAGTCATTCCAACACAGGTATCATGTTATGTAATTAACTAAGTCCTCTACAAAACTTATGCAAACTGAAAACAATATCATCTTCAATCTTTTTCTTGTCTGCATCATCAAATTTCTCATAGCATCGGTTTCCATCACTTACACTACCATATTCCTTAATACTCTCTATTATGGTATCTACAGTCAAAGTTCTGAAAGTCTTAGGATTAACCAAATTCTCAGTTGTCATCTCAAATACTTTAGATTTCTTTCCACTAGCCTTCAACTCTACTTGATCTTTGTCTGAATTAGTTTTAGGTTCATCTTCTTCAATAGTAGGCTTCTTTCCTCTTTTTCTCTTATACTCTTTATAGCCATGAGTCATTCCTTTCTTTCTCTTGTAAGTTCTTTGTTCCGTCACACATATTTTCTCTTCTTCCTTCTCCTTCTCCTTCTCCTTCTCCTTCTCCTTCTCCTTCTCCTTTAGCACTATGGAACTCCTAGTAGTTCTACCTATTGCCTTTCTGATTGTAGGAATTACATTTACATCATCTATTTCTAAAACAACATTATAAGTCCTATCTTATTCATTCTCAAAATTCTTCCTAATCTTATTCATCATCTCCTTAGTTTAATGCCACTCTGTTTGGCTAAAACATCAACCTTTTTCCTCACTCTTCTTTCTATTACAATTGCCTTTAGTTGTGAGTGAATTTTCAAATAGGTTTCCTCATAGGTACCAAACCTAGGAGAATTCACATCAGTTTATTTTGACAATAAATCATCAACATGAAGTGATACCATATCACCAACAACTTCATAACCCATCGGTAAAGCCCAAGAAGTTATTGGTTGTACCACCTACAACATGCATTAATCGATATCCACAATAGAACATATATCATATTTATACTTTTCTACAATACTAGTTGGGATATTTTCTCTCTCATGCATAAGTTTCTAAAAATATTTGAAATAAGCCCACAAAGTACTATATAAATTATTTCCTAACACTCTTATGCATTCCTTGATTTGCACAACTACAGGTTTATCGGTTGACTACTGAATTTGATCGATACCGGGAAAATGATTCTGCAAATAGAAAAATATACATACTAGTAGGGAACCATACTTGAAAGATTGTTTCTTTTCCTTCTTGATTCTTTACATATTCACAAAGAACTAGTCTCTCATGACCTCACACAGTTTGTACCGTGCATTTTCCTTTATCATCCGATAGGCTGTGTGAATTCCTCCACCAGACACACTATTCAATCGGCTCAACCAATAAAATTTATAATCAATCACCATCAAAGAAAAATTCACTTCAACATTTTTATGTCATTTATTTTCATAGCACACTAGTCTTGTTTAGACTTTGTAAGTTGAGTGACCTCACTAGCAGGAATTGTTCTCAGAATAGGTATATCGCCGGTCTCACTCAACCTAGTCACCACATGGATAATCTCCTTTGTAATGTTGTGTGGTTTGTCCAGCCAAAGGAACTAATCATGGACATGACTTAGTACATATCTTATCCAATCGATTTCAAAATCATCAGGCAGTTCAACAACATAAGAGAAACCCTTATCAGTTAGATTCTTATACTCATCCTTCAAACTAGCACCATCACATAGTTCTGTAAATGCATTGGAGATAAAATTGTAACCAAGATCTTCAATCTTGCATTGAATGAATGATCTTACATCCTTATTTAACAACATGTCATGAGGTATCAAAGATAAAGCACCAATAGGATCATTTTCTACCATCTTGACTGGATGCAATTTTAAAACTGGCCTCGACTCCTTAGTAATCTTAACCAACACAAGGGTATCCATAATTCTAACAATGATCGACACAAAATAGAAATCTAGGTCTTTAGCTCACTGCTAGGGTTCTTCAAACACCACTTCACTTACAACACAAAATTCACAAACACTCAAAATTCCTTGAAATCACTTAAAAAATACTCTCAAATGTACTTCTTAGCTCGTAGAATGTAAAGTGAAAAATGAAATTCACTTCTTCCCTTATAATGTCTCATTTCCAAGCAATAAATGAAAATGGTCAAATTGTAACCTTAACCAGTCACAACAGTTAGAAATATAAAGTGACACTATTCCATAAGCAAAATAATTATGCGGTTGCATAGAATCATATATAATGCAATATACTTCATGAGATTCTTACATAACATCATTAGGCATCTAAAAATGCTGACAAAACTTACCGTGCACAAAACTTAAACTTAGGGGATAGGTTATAGATCTTACTTAATTTTCTCCCCCTAAGCCAATATCTTTGACTTATTTAGATGATGAAGTCTCCACATTACCCGATGTAGTGGATTTCTCTATCATTTTAGAATAATTAAATTCTCCTTTCTTTACCCATGTATCCTTCATCTACTTCTTGATTCCTTCAACATTTTCAACCTTCTTGCCTTTATCATTATCAGGCCTATTCACTAGTTGACCTCCATTGTTATTCTTCTTCGCTTTGCAAGACCTAGCAAGGTGTCCAATATTATTGCAATTAAAACATGTCATACTATTTTGTCTCCATGGTCCAACATTGCCTCTATCAGTTCTCATCTTGCAATTCACTTCCATGTGTCCAAAGTTGTGACTATAGGACTTGAGAGATACAAATCCACAAAATGCCAAGAATACTTGCATGCAAATAACCTGTTACAGGAGAGAAGCAGAAAGAGGAAAAAGCGGAACTCAAAACTTAGTCAAAATGTGAGAGCAAAATTATAATCTGAGTTAATTGAAAAAAGAATTACAAGGTTCAACCTATAAAGGTGAAAAAAACCCTAAAGCCTAAAAAAGATAGGTTTTACATTAATAATTAATAAAAGAATTAATTATTAATGCACCTAAGAGAAAGCTTAAGCACTAAAGAGTAATAACTTAACTAATTAAATCAACATGATTTAATTAATAAGAAAATTAAAGATTACTCTAACACCCCCCTTAAGCTAAGCGCAGGGGGTAAGCTAACCTAGCACAATTATGAAAGTAGGAAATGGGTCCCAACAACAAGGCCTGATCAGGTACCCAATATAAGGAAATCTTTGTAAACTGGAGACAAAGAAGAAACCCAGTGGGAAAAACCCCTCTCCAAAAAGAGATAGAAAAATACAGAAAAGAAATGGCTCAAGAGGCTCTCTCAAGACCATAAGTACAACCACCACCCCCCCATGAGAGAGGGATGAGACACCAAAGTCCCCCCAGAATGAAGAAACTCCTATCACAATGGTAGATTCCTGATGTATAATCCAAAAGAAGATCCTGAAGTGGAAAATGATATTCTTCCCCTTGGGAAGAAACAGATCCAAAGGACGATGTCGAAGAAACACTTTGAAGAGTGATGAACCAATTTGACTCAAGATGTGTGCCATAATCGGATGCTGAAGAATCTCTCTGTTTGAACTGAAACACATGATGCCAAATCCAAATTGATATGGAGAATCTTGAAATGCAACTGCTGAATTCACTGATAATGGGCGAATAGTGCTAACCTGACTGTCAAGGTAGAGGAGATGAATGTCCTCAAAATAATCCTCCAAATCTGCAATATAAGACTCAACAAACAAGAAGGAGATATCTGTAAGATAAGAGTCTAAAGTAGCTATGTTTGGAAGGTGAATGATGCCCTGTTGCATGGAATCAAGAACAATAGGAGATGTTGGTGAAGTCTCAGTCTGAAGAGTAGGAACTATGAGACAAGCCTTTGATACATCAGGAGATGTAAGGGTGTCTAAATACTCAAGCCCCTCTAAAGTATCATGATTAAAGGGTGTATTCTCTCTCCAAGCAATGGGTATGAGACAATTTGAAGTAGGATTCTCTGGGGATGGAGAGAGATTAGGGTCTCCATAGATCTCCCAAAGATGTGTCCAAAGTGGGCGAGGATAATCAATGTCCGATATAGCCAACACAGTTTCATGATCAACACTAGACAATATAAGTCCAACTATGTGATCTCTAATAATATCCCATGCTAATTTTCCCTTTGAAGTGGTTGGTTTAGGTATGAGATCATACAAATAAGGCAAAAAATTAAGCCACCTACAACGTGTAAGTATACCCTTTTCCCATGACTCATAATTACCCCATTCCAAAATAACAACTGAAGGGTGAGTAGAAAAACCCATGATAACTCATTTCAATGAAAAAAATTGAGAAATATGACCACTACATTTAGATCAAAACCTGGTGTAGTGAGGGGGGAAACAAAAGCTGAAACTTTGACACTAAAAATAGGTACTCAAATTCTTGAGTGTGCATCCAAAACTTGCATGGTCATCTCTGGCTCAGAAAGATCTTTTCGACGATATCTCATTTGCTAAAAAATGATATTGTATGCTCAAGTTATGGCCAAAAGATTGACAGGAGTTCAGAATTAGCAGCTCACTAGAAAAAACCAGTCATAGCAAAAAATTTGACAATCAAATGGCCGTCGCACCTCATCGGGAAAAAAATTGACGGCTGTATGCACATTACTTGGCCATCTCACTGACAAAAAAATTTGGTCGCCAAAAAATTTGAACCTAGCCTAAAAATGATGTCAGTAGTCAGAATGCTGACGTCACGTTCTGGCGATGCATTTTGTCTGCACCCAAAAAGCCTTAGAAAATGTATTTTTTTTATTTTTTTCATCTCAAAAACTGTACCATACGACCTAGGAGAGAGAAATCTTTTCCCAGAGGCCACTGTAGAAAAAAATGACAAACTTTATATGAAAAAATGATCTCCCGGGCTTTTGAGCACGATGGTGAGGTCCGTGTTTTCTCAAAGTGATTCATGAAAAAGTGCCTCTTTCAGATTGAAGAGAAAACCCCAAAAAAGCTACTATTTTCACCCTTGAATCACTGCTTCAAAAACACCAGACCAGATAGAAGCAGTGTAGCTCTAATACCATGTAGTATTTGAGAGATACAAATCCACAGAACGCCAAGAATACCTGCATGCAAATAACCTATTACAGGAGAGAAGCAGAAAGAGGAAAAATCAGAACTCAGAATTTACTCAAAATGTGAGAGCAAAATTATAATCTGAGTTAATTGAAAAAAGAATTACAAGGTTCAACCTATAAAGGTGAACAAAACCCTAAAGCCTAAAAAAGCTAGGTTGTACATTAATAATCAATAAAAGAATTAATTATTAATGCACCTAAGAGAAAGCTTAAGCACTAAAGAGTAATAACTTAACTAATTAAATCAACATGAATTTAATTAATAAACAAAATAAAGATTACTCTAACAAACAACACATGTAACATTGAATTGCCTTTCCCTTTGGTAATGGCTGCCCTGGTTCATAGGTGGCCTTTCATTGTTTATTCTAGTCCTACACTCATTATCCTTATGACCATACTTGTTATAGTGATAACAATTACCTTGAAAAACATTGGTTCTAGCACTATAACCAAAAAATCTACCAGAATAATTTGCAAACCTAGGAACAAATGAATTAGGTTTAGACCAACAAACATTAGCAGTATGTCCTTCCTTGTGACAATTGAAACATACCGGTCTATAATTCCTCTTACCATCTTTGTTGATATTCACCTTAGGTACAAATGTTTTTTCTACATGAGTCTCTTTGGTACCAGATGTCTCGCCGACTTCAAATTTGGAAAAACATATTTTTTTTTTCATTATTTCTCCTTTCTTTAGAGAGTTGTTCATCAAGTTTAGCAAAAATCTTGTTGAACTTATTCAACAGGTCATTAGCACTCTTAAACTCCTCTTTTAGCTTTGCATTCTCATTTCTCAGACCTTCATTCTCTCTTATGAAATTATCATTTTCTTCATTAGAATCATGTAGGTGTTCCCTCAATGTATCAACTTCTTGCTCAGATATGAAAAGCTCATTCACCTTAAATGCTAGGGTTTCATCATTGGATTTTAGGGCATCCTTTTCAACTTTCTTAGCTTCATCTACAACTTTCCCTACTTCAATCTCTTCACCCATTCTTATTGAGAAGTTTTCCAAATCCCTTTAAATGTTTTCCTTTTCTTTCTTTAGCTTGTCAAGCGCCTTGTGCATGTCCTTGTTATCCTTGGAAAGTTGTTCATTTTCTAAAGACACAACTTCTACCTCATATTCATTAGATCCACTTTGTTCAGAAATTTTTTCGATGAGATCTTGGCTATCACTCAGGTGTTCGAGAAACTCCTATCTTTTATCCCTAGAGATCTTCAGCTGGTCTTTAAGTTTCTCAATCATGTCCTCAGCCTCAGTAAGTTGTCTTCTATAAAACTCCATGTCTCCCTTAAGGATCTCACCCAAGCTATTAGGATTCTTCAAGGGCACTGTAATATGATACCAATTGTTAGTATATAGAAGCATTGAGAGGGGGCCGGGGTGAATCAATGCAAATAAGTAATGAAAAAATTCATCCGATAAACTAATTATGCTTTTTAGTAACTTCCACAAGACCAAACACACAACTATAACTATGCAATAGAAGTAAAGTAATTCAATCAACCATAAAGAATAAACCATAACACTATTTTTTATTATGGAAATCCTTGTAAGAGGGAGAAAACCATGGTGTGGATGAAACCCACAAATATGTTTACCGCAGTAAAAGAGTTGCCATGTTAGGAGCTTACAACACCATGTTAGGGGCTCACCCGGTTAAGAGTGACTAGCACCTTGTTATAAGTACAAAGAGACCTGTTAAGATCTACCTCACTACATGATTCAGAACTCCTTCTCAAAAGTCACCTTGTTAAAGGAGTTTTACAAAAGACTTGGTAAAGTCCACCTTGTTAAGGGATTTAACCTTGCTAAGCTATTAGAGTTAGCCTTGAGCAATGAACTCAAATCAGTTATCTGGAATAAAACTGCGTGCCTGTAAGATCCAATTCAGTCTTTGAACTCTTGATGCAATAATTTTCCTCTATCTTTGATCCCAACCACCAAAAAAATGATAAAAAACACCAAATCATTGATTTAGCATTCCTTTATATAGTTGTTCTTAAGTCGGTTAAAATATTAAAAACAATCCACAAGTCATCCACTAACTTTGACTAAACTCAAGAAAATTTGTGCCAATAAAACTCAACATGTCGGCCAAAAATGTAATACAAACATTTAATATAAAACACCAACAATAAATTAACTGCCTTGACCATCTGATCATTAGGAACCAATTGGTAACTCAACCAGGTCATATAGAACACAACACCAAAATAATAACTTTCACAACAAGTTGAGTTAATTGTCACGGTCATACGTATGAACTATTCTGACCATAGGGATGCACTAGTAACGATTGTGTCTCCCAATTTTCTCTCCATCTCAAGTGCTACTCAAAACACTTTCCTGTTACTGTCTTCCTATTCACTGGTCACAACACTTAGCATAAATGATTTACCTATTCATCTTGTCGATCGGTAACTGTAACCTATTCACCAAAACTAGTAGAGTTAATAAGATGTCATCAATGACAAACTTAAGCTCATTATTTCACCTACAAAATCCATCATAATTCCAACATCCCAATCACCTTCACAATCACTTTGAAATTCTATAGTTTTAGGTAGATTTGATGCTGGAAAGAGCACTTGAATTCTTGAATTGATAAAATGATCCTTGATTTGGAGATTCACTTGATGAAGATATGCTATAAATATGATTTCTAAAGCCTTCACTCCTTGAGATATATTCAAATTGGGGCCTTTACCTTGTAATTGATTTCATATATGCAAATAAAGTATCACGCTTTCTTTTATAGAAAATAAGGAAGATCCATATAAGGAGGCGAGTTGTAGATCTCGAAATACCTCTAAACTGCCAACCTGGGGTCCCAATTCAAATTTAGGCCCAAAATCAAAGGTGAAAAATGTTTGAAACATTATACACCTAGGTACACAACATTTAAACTATTTTACACCCTAGGAAATAGGACCAAATTTGTCCAAGAGGTCCTAGGTAGCCATAGGGTATAGGTCTTAGGCCAAAAACCAGATTTGAGGTCGGGAGATAAGAAAACAGTCACTAATTGTATAACAAGGACTAGGAGATGAAACCAAATATTGTATTGGATGAAAAAGGAGGATCTTTCTTAGAAACAAGAGCTTACCTCAATTTTACAAAAAATTGAAGAAAGAGAAGATTAAATTTTAAATTTAGGTGTTAATTAAGTGCATATGTGAGGTCCTATAATGTAAGCTATATTGAAATATACTAAAGAGGATGCTAAACATTCATGAAATTATTCACAAATGAGGTGCTTACAATTTTAGATGGTACAAAAATAGATATGCAAACACTCATCAACTAAGTACAATTGCACATTTAATGAAAAACACATCTAACCATCAAATAAAATATGAGGATCTAATTCATAAAAGTAGATCTTACTTCAAAATCAAAATGGAAATGTCATGCACCGGGCTCACAAAAATGTACATGAGGTGAACCTATAAACACAACATGCACAAAAATGATATCTAACCACCAAAATAAGAAGAGAAAATGTCATGTGCTAGGTTCACCAAAATCTACAATGAGAACAGGGAAACAATGAAAAGGGGTAAATTACTCATCCTTTTCAAACTTTTACAGTCAAAAGGAAGATGTCCCAGTAGGCTCAAGTAGGACCTAAGCACTTTATGGGATAATAATACTTTTCTATAGATGTTTAAATTATGAAATAGAAAAAGAAAAAATAAAATGATAATGGAATACAGGAAGCTAAATATGCAAATATAGATAGATTTGGAAATTAAAGATAGATAACTAACTATCAAAAATCATAAATGAGCTGAATCAGGGTCAGAACTATTGTAATTGTAATCACCGTAAAATGGCCTAGTATAATCAATAGCACCTAATCTTAGTTAATCTACCCTAAACCCTATTCAGAGGGTCAAATCTTAATCAAATCCATCAAGTCAATCAAACCCTAGGCCTGATTATGTAATTGGGTTGATCTACTCAGTTGCATAATTAATATCTAATCAAACATCAAAGGTCAAAATTGAAAAGAAAAAACTTTTAATTAACAATCCTAGAAAAATTAATTAAATCAAAGATTAAAAATCCGATGGCTAGAATTATTAATTAAATGAATTAATCAAATGGTCCTATTTGCCAACTCATCATTAGGGGACAAAGGAACTAATTCATCCAATCCAAGCTAATCACATGGATCAAACAAGGTTTAATCTCCACCACTCAGGGTGAATCAGTCTTGGCCATCAAATTTTTAGGAATTTCTATAAAAGAAGCATCAACCGAAGCTTAATCATATCTAGAATTCATATAACATTGTTATTCCAAAATTGTTCTAGGTCATTTAGCAAGAGTTTTTGAGTGTTTATGAGCATTTCAAAGATATTTCATATCATTTTAGCTTTAGAATCAACATGCATATCTTAATTTCATATCAATTTGGTGTTGAATCTTGCATTTCTTAGCTTAATTTCATGTTAATTGCATTGTTTATCATGGATTTCATCATAAAATGCATTAGAATTGTATATTTCCTTTGAATCTTCCATTTTAGAACATGTCTAGTCATTGATCTTAGCTTCTAATGTGAGTGCAAAATTCAATTAAGATCATACTCTTTCTAACGAGGAAGAAATATGTCAATATTTATGGGTTTTATATGTTTTCAATTGATTTTATTTGAATAACCAATGGATATAATGATATATTGAAGTGTTGTGCTGTAGAAACTTGTAGGTACAATATTTACACACATTTTTGGTGCCTATCATGAGGTCAGATACCTTATTTGGCCTCCAATTTGATCAATTTTGTGCTTGACTGGCCTCTAGCTCATAGATTTTTGTATGACATTTCAAAGGCTTTCATACGAAACTAGGTGATTAAGTATTGTTTTGAATGACATGGTAAAGGGTTTCATATGAAATACTACTAATAGTCTACATAAATCTTGTTTCCTATGGACATGTGCCTTTGTTCATTTAACATTATTACTTTGTATTGTACCATAAATCTTTTCGTACAAAAAATGCTAATTGATCAAGTTTTGTATTGTCTACTAAATAGTTTTGTACAAAAATATGCTCTGATTTACACTTTTATTTCACAAACAAAGGGCATTTTGAGGTTTTATTTCAGTTGGTTTTCAAGTTTTTAATGCTAATCTTGGTTGTTTGTGTCCCTGTATGGTCAATTTTCACAGCCTAACCCTTTTTTGTAGGATGCTTGTCAAATATTGAACGATTGTCAAAGTACTCAAGTGCAAATGGTCATCAAACTACTAATGATTTGTTTTGTAGGATGTTGGTAGAAGACTTTGAGCTATCAAACTACTCAAATATTTTTTTTGTGGGTTTCCTAGGAGGTTTGAAGCACATAAACATCATATTTTCTATTAGCATGTTTTCATAGGCACTAGCTTAATTAGAAGGATAATTTGTGATCGATTAATTGAGTAATAGGGGGGTATGCTCTTGTCTCTTTGAGACAGTTAGAAACATTGACTTGTTCAATTCATCATTTTCAAAGAATATTTGGTAAACGAACATTGTGCTTGACATGCTTGGGAGAAGAAACTTTGGTAGGAGAGTATGCTCTTGTCTCTTGAAGACAATCATAAATCCTAACCTCTAATTTTAATCCATTTTCATTTCATGTTCACCTTGTAGAGATCCTGTTGTTGAGGGAAAAATCTCACAAGAATGACTCAAGTGGGAACAAGGCAAAGTCATCCTCTTCCAACCCACTAAGATAAAATACCTTCTTGAGATTAAAGTATTGAAGGTAAAATATATCTTGTACCTAGTCTCCTCTAGGTTCTATAGAACCTAAAAAGCATTTACACTACCACAAAGCCTTTTATGATTCATAAGATATATTTGAATGGATGCACTTACTAGACACCCTAGAGTAGAAGCTTACTTGATTCCCCTTTGAAAGTGTCATAATATTTGTGCAAGGAGGGAGAAGAATCTCTCCTAAAGACACTTACCATATGTATCTCCTTGAGAATTTTAAAATTGATAATATGACATTGGAGGTCTCATTGCAGAGTCTCCTTTGACCGTATTCTTCATATCTCTTGCCAAAGGAAAAAACATGGATGCCCTTCCGGGGGTGACACTACTATGTTAGCCAAAGAGATATCAAGTTATGAAAAAAGGTTTTGATCACTCAACCAATTCCTTAAGGATAAAGTATGTTTGGTTTAAGATCCTAGAAACAAGACCATTCTATTTTTTGACTAGCGTGTGTGCTCATGATCCCAAACACTAAAAAAATTCATCCTAACACATTCAAAACACACCAAATTTTCCTCACATAAATGATAAACCAGTCATTCAGTCAGATTTTTGCATCACATCCCATAGAGTTTTGTATGAACTAGGGTTTAAAGTCTAGATTTTTGCATGCTCTTTCGTCTTTCTTTATATGAAACAAGGTTTTAGGGTTCACAGTTTACCATATTTTCATATCACACCCCATACATTTTTGTACAAAAGTTTCCTAGTTTCACATCAGACTCTATAATTTTTTCATATCTAGATTTTTGTATAGAGAATAGAGTCTTCTTCCTAGCATCTGATGTTAGCTTTGAATTTTGATTTGGATACCCATTTTACTTCTCTCTCAGGTTTAGTCATCATATCTTGTCAAATCAGGTCTCATACCCTTGATGTCATGACATTTGACCCGACTAATCAGATTATTCATCAATCTAGTGTTCCAACTTGTCTTGTCTCAATTTGATCTACCTAATCAACATGGTCTTAAGATCATCAACATCAGGTAATCAAGCCTCATCCCAACATCTTAGATCAACATCACCAAATTTTAAACCAATCTTTGCATCTTAGACAAGGGACACTATCTATCACCAGAATTCTGATCATTCAATCCTACCTTATCCTATCTTTTTGTTAAACTTGATTTTTCATGCCAGTTTGAACCAGAAGTTCTTATCTTAAATCTAATCCTAATCAGAAAGAAAATTCTTTAGAAACTCCTAAATGATGACCAATTAAACAAATGGTATTCCACCAAAACTCATCTAGTCATAAAAAAATCCTCTTCCAGTCATCGACAATCAGCTTCAAATCATCACCAAACTTCATCAAGTCATCAACACAATTCCAACATGTCAGGATAAGATTGGAAACATCACAATAATTCAATTACTTAAAGAAACCAAAGTACACACGATGATAGTTCCGATGAGGAAATCACAGAATAAGATATCAAGAAGTATCAATAAGACAAAACTTTTCAAAACATGGTGCACATAATTTTACAACTTGACAAAGAGACATATTTCATGCATCCTTTTTCTATGGGAGTAAGGCTTCCTAAGGATTTTGAAATCGACAAACTCATACCATAAGAGGAATAAACACCCATATCTATTCTCACACAACAACTTCTCGACATGCAATCTGAGCTGATGCAAATGAATAAAGATAAGGACATACCCTTAAATAAATATTCATTGGATACCATATGCCCTTTTCTATTCGATAAAGAATTGTACATGCCACCTCTTCCCTAAAAGGTTGAGATCCCTAAATATGACAATTATTTGGAGAAAGTGACTCCCAAGACCATGTGAGAGAATTTTGAACTCTTAGCATGGAATTCATGCATGATCAAACTTATTTTATGAGGCTATTTCCAAGAAGTTTGGGTGGTTCCTCTATGGAATGGTTTTCTAAGCTTCCTTCGAGTAGTATCGGGTCATTTGAAAACTTAATCAAATACTTTATCTAACAATATTCTTACAATATCAAACATGTTGTCACTGTTTTGGACCTTTTTAATATGAAGAAACAAAATGGAGAAGCCTTCATCATCTTTCTTCAAAGGTGGAGAAATATATTTGTGAGATATCCTTGAAAGATTCATAAAAATGAAAAGATGGATATATTTACAAACAATCTAATCTCAGAGATGAATTTTGCACTTTGATTGCAATGTTTAACAACCTTATATGAAATAGTGGAAAGAGCCATAGAAACTGAGGATGTTTTGGTAAGGAAAGGAGAAATCAAGATTTATAAGGAAAACAAATCCTCTAAAAATTCTAATCCTAATCCCAGCAATACTGACAAATCCAAGTTTTGGAATAAAAACAAAAACATAATGAATGATGGAGTTGTGGAAGCATCCCACATCAAACCAAAGTAGACGGATTTTAATCTCTCAAGTAATATAGAAGTTGCTAAGACTCCTAACACTACATTAGTATACAAGGACAATCATGGGTACAATAAGGACAAAGCACCTTGGGTAGCTAGGCCTAAGAGAATATTCACTCCTCTCAGAAAACCATTGGAAGCAACATTGAAAACTCTTTTGATGTAAAATATAATCACATTTCGAGAATCACAACCTTGGGAACCAAAAATCAAACCAAAGTGGCAGAATGACAATCACTACTATGAGTATCACCATAATAAAGGTCACAAAACAAATGAATGCATGAATCTCAAGCATGTGATTCATGATATAATTGATAATGAGATGATTATAGTTGAGGGACACAAGACCAATGATGATCAAATAGATTTCAAGGAACCTCTTCCTAAGTATGAAAAAGGTGGACCCTCAAATTAAAAGGATGCTAAAGTGAATTATACATACTTAGATAACAATGTGATCAATATGCTTGAACCTTATGAGCATTCTGTCAATGTCATCATTATCAAAGACAAAAAGAAATCTAAGTCTTCTAATGTAGTAACACGAAGCCAACATCAAAGGGTTACCCTCAAAGATGCATCATCTAAACAACTAATTACATCATCATCAAAACCTTCAAATTCCAAATAGCCGGTATCATCAACCTAAACAAACTACAACTTGGTTGATCAATTAAAGGGTACTCCTGCACAAATATCTATCTTGGATTTGCTTAAAATATCACCATCACATTGAGAAATTCTTGAAACTTCTCTACTTGAAACAAACATTTCAAAAGATCTAGATATAGGATGGTTCCAAGCTATGGTTGGTCACTTGACCTCACCACATTATCTATCTTTCTCAGAGGAATATGAAAAATCATTGAGACTGACCTCACCACATTATCTATCTTTCTCAGAGGAATATGAAAAATCATTGAGACATCCATACAACCAACCATTGTATATAGAGGTTTTGATCCATAAACATCAAGTCAAACGTGTCTTGATAGATGTAGGCATTGGTTTGAACATTTGTACATTCAATTTGGTGAAATCTTTGGGATTATTTGAGCATAAAATAGATCCTAGAAGGAAAATGATTATCAAGGAATATGATTTGTCAAGTGCTTGATCTACCTCTAGCTTACAACATCCTACTGGGTAGACCTTGGATTCATGACATGCAAGATATAATATCAATATACCATCAATTTCTGAAGCTTCCTTATTATGGAGTAGAGGTAAGAATAGTAGCTTATACTATTTATTCTTGCAAAACATTGAAACAAGTTGTTGATAGGATGGTCCCACATAATAGAGAAGCCTTAAATGATCAACAAGCTAAAAGCTCTAAGGATATTGTAATAAGAGATTTTCAAAATAAAGTAAAAATAAAGGATTTAGGAATGGGAGAATACAAACTTGATCTGTTTTCATCCATGGATGATCTACCAACCTCTCCTAGGTCTTATGGAAAACCATCATCATCTTGAAAACCTTGTAGCTTTAAGGAATTCACAATATGTGATGGAACATTTGTCAAAATCAAGGTTTCTCTTGCTGATGAGAATTAAGAAAAAGTTATATTAGGACGGTTGTACAAAGGGGAAGAAGCATAATCAACCAACGAGGTCAAACATGCTGAAATATCTCCTAAAAAATATGGAAAGGGTTATCATATAATGTAGAAAATGGGATACAAAGACCGAGGTCCTCTTGGAAATAATAAATAAGGCCTTGCTAAACCTATTGACATGGACTTCAGAAATCCCAAAGATAAAATGAGATTAAGATACAAAGGAGAAGAAGAAGATATCCCATTAATACAAAATGGTTGAATCTTTGATCGTGAGAAGATGAATCTAAGAAAGAAGATAAAATTGTACCATTTTCATATGAAAGGCTTCTATATATACAAGGAAAAAACACTTATTATCAAGGAGGACCCTATGTACCACAACAATTAAGAGAAATTTTAAGACAAGAGGAGGCGAATTTCTCTCAACAATCCTTACAAGAAGTGGAACAACATGGACAAGATAAAATCAAAACATATCAAGGAGAAGATCAAATAGAAGCAAGTGCAATAATTTGAGGATCAGAGAGTCCTCTATATCTCAACAATAGCCCATTCAAGAGCTTGATGAGGAAGAAGCACCACTGACTATTACACATTTCTTGAATAGATCAGATGATACTCAAACTAACTCCCATAAGTACAAATTTGAGAAATGATATGAAAGTGAACAAGGAGAAATACATCATCATTGGAGAGAGCTAGTTATAATTAGTCATGTTCTAGATCTACCACATTATGTTGAAATTGGCTCTAATGAATACGAATGGGATTTATTGTTTGATGCTACAACATATATTGAGATTGATGTAATTCACAAATATGCCTATCATCTAGAGGAGGGAAAAAACTCCAATTACATGTCATTTAGATTAGGTTCGTGTAATATCAATAATGACTTTTGTGATGATGCTAGGAATCTTTACGGTCTAAATAATCATCTAGAAAGTAACTTACTAGAACTTCTCTTACCGGTTGTTAGTTATGATGATAACGCGGTGATGAATCTTCGACCAGTTGAATCCTTATCCTTAATGCATCCTAAAATTATTGATTGGAACCAAGATGAGCCCATGGAACTACTTATCTTTCCCAATGACTATACTTTGGTCTGTTATTTGAATGCAATTGAATGCCTTACCTCTTCCACCAGTGCAATGAGCGTGAACATGATAGAGGGGGATATCAAATTTATCATTCTAAAGAGAAAAATAAAAAAGAATAAATGATCTCATGGTGAAAACAACTAAGTGGCAGTATCAGATCCAAAAATAATAAAAATAAATGACACATTTGATGGTGAAAATCTCTCTGAGACACCTGACAATGGGAAGCTTGATATTCTCCCTGATCTCTTTCAAGAAAGATCTTAAGTGTTGATTGAACCAACATAATCACCTAATTTGGGAATAGTTGATGCACCTCAATTAGTGCATGTTTCTTAATCTTTATCAGAGGAGGAAAAACAATAGTTCACACAGTTCTTCAGGGAGAAGAAAATCAAATTTGCATGATCTTACTCTGACATGTCGGGCTTAGATCCTAACTGAATAATGCATCATTTATCTATAACCCCTGGGTTAAACCAGTAAAGAAAAAACTAAGGAAAATGCATCCACATGTGGAATTTATAGTCAAGAGAGAACTAGAAAAGATCCTAAAAGATAAGTTTTTTCAAGCTATAGCATATGTGGAATGGATTTCTAATATCATTCCTGTATCAAAACCAGAAAAATCGACTAGAAAAATCGATCAGAGTGTGCATAGATTTTTGAGATCTCAACATAGCCTATCTTAAAGATGACTTCCCACTTCCAAATATTGATATTATTATGGATCTTACTGTCGGCTATGAAATTTACTCACTAATGGATGACTTTTCAAGCTACAATCAGATCAAAATAGCAGTCAAGGACCAATAAAATACATCATTCTCCTATGTATAGGGAACGTTTTGTTGGAGTTTCATGCCATTTGGATTCAAGAATGCTAGTGCGACTTATCAACAAGCGATGAATACTATATTCCATGATACAATGCACACAAATATGGAGGATTATGTGGATGACACATTGGAAAAATCAGTTAACATGACAACTCACCCAACAAATTTGGAAAATATCTTTGATAGAATGGAACAATTCAACCTAAGACCCAATCCAAAGTAATGCACATTTGGAGTGACATCTGGGAAACTCTTAGGCTTTATTGTCTCTAATTAAGGAATTAAAGTAGATCCAAAAAAGGTACAAGAAATCATGGAAATGAAGCCTCTGAAGAATTTCAATCAAATATGACATTACAAAGGAAGCTTCAATTGATTATAGGGTTCATTTCTCAACTCATTGATAAGGCACAGCCGTTCACAAAAACATTGCATAAAGGAGCCACTTTCGAGTAGGATGAGATGTGTAAAAATAACTTAAATAAAATTAAAGAGTATTTGGAAAATCCACCAATATTGATGGCTCTTATTCATGAAAACCCTATATTTTTATACATATCTACAACTGCAACACCACTGGGAGCTCTGCTAGCACAACATGATGAAACAAGGAAATAAAGAGAAATCTATTATATTAGGAAGATGCTTGTATCCTATGAGCTCAACTATATCGTTATTGAGAAAAATTTCTTAGCAGTAGTGTTTGCATCACAAAAGCTCATACATGACATGTTGTCTCATTCAGTAAAGATGATAAAAAAGATTGATCCATTGAAATATCTATTGAATAAATCTATATTAACTGGAAGGTTAGCTAAGTTGGTGATGATACTCAGTGAGTTTGAAATCGAATATGTGGATGAAAAATCTATTAAGGGATAGGTAATATCTAATCAATTCATAGAGTCATTACTTCCACATGATAAACCAATGCATATAGAGTTTCCACATGAAGCAATCTTACACTTAATAGAATATCCGTGGAAAATGTTCTTTGATGGTTCATTCACCCAAAAGGGGCCAGGAGCTGGTATTATTTTCTTCAAACCTCAGGGATACATGATTCATAAAGTATACAAGTTATTATTTCCATGTACTAACAACATTGAAAAATATGAAGCTTTAGTGAATGGGCTAAAGATGGTGATTGAATGAAAGATTGTGGAACTACATATCTATGGAGACTCTCAGCTGATTATAAACCAAATCAATGATCAATATAAGAATAAAGATGAAAATATGGTTCCCTACAAGAGGATTATTGATGAATTGAAGAAATACTTTTTGTTAATCTCTTTTCAACAAATTTCTAGAGAAGAGAACAAAGTGGATGATGCGATGTCTACTCTAGCGTCATTTCTCCAGATTTAAGAACAAAAGTTTTGCTGACTTCCCGGTGGAAGAATTTCCCTATCCCACTTATGATTCACCTGATTCCCACTTAGTATTCCAAATCATAGGTCATGATTCATCCTGATACAGCCAAATATATTCTTATTTGAAAGATCAGATTATCCTTGATAACCTATCCAAAAATGAGATGAAAAATCTGATCTACAACTCATCATGTTATGTCATCATAGCTAATGATCTATATAGGAAAGGTCTAGATGTTACTTGAATTATGTGTTTAGAAAAATAATAATCTGAGCATGTGTTACAAGAAGTCTACAAAGGTATTTATGGATCTCAATCGAATGGTCTTTCATTAGCTAAGAAACTCTTGAGAGTGGGGTATTACTGGCCTAACATGGAAAATAAACAATTAAATATTCCAAGTGTTGCAACAAGTGTCAACTGCATGGTAACCTGATTCACACTCTGACGAGGGAATTATTATCATTCATTACACACTGGGAATTTCAAAAGTAGGCCTTTGATCTCATTGTTAAAATATGTCCTTCATCATCCAGTGGACACAAGTTCATCATCATAGACACAGAGTAATTTACAAAGTGGGTTGAAGCTATTCCTTTGATCAAGGTGATTGGCAAACAAGTATCTATGTTCATACTTAATTACATCATCTGTAGGTATGGGATTCCCTCTTCAATTGTTACAGACAATGGGGAAAATTTAAAAATAAGGATATAGATGAATTATGTGAAAATTTTAGAATCAACTAGAATTGTTCCTCGATCTACTACCCATAAGGTAATGGACAAGCTAAAGCTTCAAAAAAAACAATCTTGAAAATCTTAAGCAAAATGGTCAACAAATCAAGAAAATATTGGCATTTGCAGTTGAATCCAATACTATGGGCCTAACAAACTAGCATCATAATGCCAATAGGGGCAACACCTTTTTCTCTTTTTTATGGATCAGAGCCATTTTTACCTATTGAAGTGGAAATACCATCTTTAAGAGTATCATTAAGAGGGCTTGTAACTAATGAAGAGTACAAAATATCAATAATTCAAGAGCTAGAACTGTTAGATGAGTGTAGACAAGAGGTGTTTGATCATTTGCGCATCCATAAGAAGAGGATGTCTAGAGGTTACAACAAGAAATTACAACATCGAGAAGCTTAGGTTGGAGATCTTGTATTGAGAGAAAACCCTAAAAATCAACAACACCAAGAACATAAGGGAAAATTTAAACCCATTTGGTTCCAGGACCCTTTGTCATCACAACAACATTTGGATCTAGAGCTTATCAAATCTCAACACTAGACGAAGACCTATTTCTAGATCCAATCAACAAGATCCACTTGAAGAAATTCCATACCTACCATCTTGAAGTTAGAAGTTTGTACAGTAGAAAATGATCCTGACAAAACCCAAAAATAGTCTATATTGATCTTGAGAAAATCCAAAAACAATGGAAAATGATCCTGAAGAAAAGAAAAAACATGAGAAAAGGTCGTAAAAAAAATTATTATCTCGGTGAAAACCTAACAATAGGTGCCTCGATAATACAAAAAAAATGAAAAAGAGAAAAAGTACAAAAAAATTGAGAAACAAGAAAAAAGTGCCTTGGTGAAAACATGGTAAACAGGTGCCTTGGTAACAAAAATAGAAATTCTTCCAAGTGGTGAAAACTTGGTAAATAGGCACTACTTGTAATTGGTTTCTCCATCTATCAATACATCGCTTGGCTATCCTATCTACTTTGGCTTCAGCTTATAAATATCTTTAGTCACTTGCACAATCTTATATAATGCAGTTGGTTCAAAATCCCATCATCATGGCTTAGAATATATTTGTAGCTTAGTCCTAGGATAGTCAAACCTAACTAGGGGCAATTTCCTAGTATTTCCATCAACCAAGTCAACATCTTGTCAGTCTTTCATCTCACCAATCAGAGTCTTTCATCCTGGTTTCTCAGCCACTAAATTGTCTGTCATTAACACAATAATGTTTCTCAGCACCAACTCATTACAAAAATGGTGTTTCTCAACACCTAGTAGATGAATTTACTGGAACAAGTGATCACATACAATTTTCTCAATACACAAAGGCATTTTTCAAAACTATGCACCCACACAAGAACCGGTATTTCTCAACACCACAAACAGACAAACAAATCCATAAACAAAAACTAGACACTAAAACTTATTTGACCTATGTTGATTATGTGTTCACAGTAACTCGATGATATCAAAAGACTAGAGGAATGAGGAGGAAGATATGAATTTTCTTGGTTTTTTGTCTATTATCAATGATTTTATATTGTCATCTCTTCTGAGTAACCTGAGGAGGTGTATAGACTAGACGAGCAAGGATAGGGGAAAGATACTCTTCTTTTATTTCTGGCTCTAGGTGTGGTTCCGATGATCCTAAAATGTCAAATAAATTGGGTGTCTATGATAAGAGTCTCCATAATTGTGGTATGCAACACATACCCTGACTCTTTTTATTTGAACTCTAAGGTTAGGTCAAAGCTATTTCCTTGTCTTTTTTGAGTTATATCTTAGTAATGTCCAATTTAAGGAAACATACCCAAGCATATGAGAACAAGGGTCATTATGGGTACAACATCAGTTGTCCAAGGATCTCTTTCTTGTCTGTACATGCCAGAAACACTCAGGTGATCTTGGCTATGTCTTCCCTTGATGCTTGTGTCACCTTGCAATATCAAAAGGAAGTAACACTCAGGTCATCCTGGCTCTTTATGCCTTGGTGCTTGTGTTCACTTTTGAAATTTTATCCGATAAGGTAGTATTCATATTCTCATGGTTGAAGTACAACCAATGAGGGTTGTACTAGCCTCAGTATTCCAACCGCTCAATGATGATAAAAAAGATAACAAGATAAAAAATGACAAGAAAAATGGATCATAGGTTGCATTCATTCTAGTATTTCATTATTTTTGGCATAAATCAACAATGGATTAACTAGGATTATCCTAATGGTATACTTTTAATCAATGCTGACATAATCCTCACATCAACATCTTCTATGCTGACATCTTCACACGATCTTTCAGACATGATCGAGTACTCTAGATACTGACATGAGACAAAAACCTGAAATAACATGTTAGCTACATTGCATTTAATTATAAGCATCCATTGCATAATCATAATAATCACATGTGCATTTGCATTACATCATACAAGAAATCAGCAACAAAATAGAACCCATCACATATCAGGAGCATCAACATATATCATCATAAAAAGAGAATCATGTATTCATTCATCCATAACATGTGTGAAGAAATAAATAAACATTCATCCATACACATATCATAAGAATCACATGAATTCATATAGGGCTCAAAAGATGGATCTCATATATATTGTAATATGTGTCAGAATATGGAGTACAATGAGATTAAAAAAAATCAATAAATCAGATCAAGTCATTAAGAGTATCAAGTACATTAATATCATCAAAATATGTCATGTACATCATCAATGTATCAGTATATCATCAGTAAGTTGTACATCATAAAAAATCATAGAGAGATCATATACATCAAGTCTCACTCCCACCCTCAAGATCTAGATGAGGGGTAGGAGATGGTACATCAACTCTTGCAGGAGCAGGAAAAATACCCTAAGGTTGTGCAAAAAAGGTAGAATATGGAGGCACTCTATGTTCCTAATTAGGTATATCACCAATATACAAAGCATAGTAATATGGGGCCTAATTTCCCTGGTGTGTCACATCCTACTGTGCACGATCTCTCTCAGCTTTGAGATCCTGAATTTGGAAGTTATGATCAGCTAATTGTGCCTCTATGAAGAACACTTTTGAACTCAACTGTTTCCTCTCCTAAAAACACCGTGTCAGAGACTCATTCAAACTACTCTATCCTCCCTGGGCTCCTAATGATTTATGTCTCTATGGGGGAGGACCTTGTGCCTGTCTCTACATGGGAGGACCCTATGCCTATCTTTGTTGCTAAGGGATATCCTACCTAGGTGCCTCTCCGTGTCCCTGTCTCTATCTCTATAGCATATATTGGTTTAACAAAGGGCCTAGATCAACACCTCTCATGCGCACTCACCTTGGACACCCACCTCCTTTGTCTTTAGCTCCAACATCTCTATCTCCATCCCCGTCTCCGTCTCTATCTCCATCTCCTCATCCCAGTACTCCTAAACCTCCACCCTCAGCTCTATGTTGTCCTACATGACCTCCTCCTTGTCCTCACCCTCCTCGAGAAACAAGATCAATAAGGTCATAATGATCCCCTATCTAAGGTGCAACCTTAGCCAAATCAGAAAATAATGGAAACAGATGATCAATAGGATGTTTTCTATACACATCTATCACTCCAGCATCATCAAAACTTGATAAATCCCATTCAAAAAACTACAAAGAAGTGAACTTATGAATAGATAATACATGTGAGATGCGCGCTCCCCACCCCAGTCTGTCCTTGTCAGTAAACTGAGCATAACTTCTCATCTTGAAAGATAGATCTTGTATGCCACCATATTGTCGCTAGAAATGAGAGATAACAAAGTACTCTACTACAACAAAAGAGAGACCATTCAAGTACCTTCTATAACACATATATGGTATCTCTATCTAATAATTTGACCAAACTACCTCACAATCCCTATATAGTCGCCAATTTATATATGTAAAATCATAAAAAAAATGGTTCTAGTAGTTAGTTTTCCCCAAGTGGGGCTGATGGAGATAGCCTCGATAGTGATCAATATAAGGGTGGCATGCCTGATGATCCCTCTTTGTAAATGGATGAGTAACTGGGATATTATCCCAAGCCCATATCTAAAGAACAAGCACTCTGATAGATATAATATGGTTGTACATGTATATCACTATGTTCTCCTTAACATCTCCTATAATATGCATTCCCAACCACATAGGAAGCATTGAGAACTATGATTTTTCATCATGATGCCACCTATCAAACCAACCAGTACAAAGGGGACAGGGGTATAATGGATCTCCATTTCGTCCCATGTGATATATTATCTGTCAATCGCAGGATCAACAAACACTCTCCTCAAAGTAGCAACACCAAGATTCGACTGCACATCATAATACACCTGAGTACCAACAAATTGGATCCTCAATATCATGTATACATCCTCACCGGTCACTGTAATCTGTCTAGCCAACATGTGGAAAGTGTTGTGCTCACTATGCCATCTCTCAGCTGGGGCAATGAGAAAACTATGGTTCACCTAAATATCAGGTATATCTAGTAGTCATCACAATCCACAATGACCTATCCAAGCCTTTTCATCATTAGATAATATGTCAATCATCCCAAGGGTATAAGTGTTATATCTATGGATATTTTATTGTTATTATTTAAGGCAAAGTCATATGAGTCAGAAGAATCAATCGGTGAAAAGGAGAAAGTAATTATTTTGACTAGTCGGTAATGTACACCGGGCAAGCCAGTGAAATCAGTAAAGCATAGACACTACATTGAGAGCCTATATCTATCGAATACCGTATGCATATGAAGTACACCAAGTTGATAGTTACTGAGTACTAAAAGATCAAGTTAACCGAGCAAAGATAAGTTACTCTACCAAGTTACTTAATTTATTATAACGTGATAAGGACGCATTTAATGAATTGATACAACATTACTTGTGATTCTACAATGCATGAAGATTAGTTTTTTACATGATAAACGATTGAGATAATTCAAAGAGAAGATCTGAGAAGTAGATTAAGTGGTTAATGGAAGTTTGTTATTTGCAAGAAAAATATTAGGTACCGAGGTAAAAGTGACACAGTCACCGAGTGAAAAAGAAGATCTAATGGTTAAAAAAAATCACATCACACCTAACGCATAATATTAAGAGGCAATAAGTGTTATATTTAAAGATTAGGAAAGGGAGAGATAGAGAGTGATGATACAGAGAAGAGGCTGATATTGTTACAAGAGTTATTTAAAGAACAAGATTAGAGCAGAGAGCACCAAGATGATATCTAGCTATAGCATAGAAAATCCAAGAAGTGTTATAGTTTGAGATTGAGGTAACAATATTTTAGAGCACATAGATTTTGATCAACATTTTTCATTGATGCAATATAGCAGACATTGTTAAGTTGTTAATAATGTTGTATTGAGAGCTAGAAATATCAATACTGGGTAGATCTTAACTGATCTAATTTTTGTAAAACCTTTAATAGGGTACATCTCTAAGTGTAGAGATTTTAAAATCATCTAACCAGGTAGACCTAACAAGTCTTTGTATACTCTTAACCGGGAAAGCTATGAAAATGGCTAAACTTTGTAAGCTCTAACTGAGCACCCTTTATACTGCAGTTAGTGAAGGTTGAGGGTATCATCCCCACTACATTTTTTTCCTCCAACCAAGGTTTTATGCTTTAAAAAAATCATGGAGTTATGAGTTCATTTACTTGAATGTTTTGATGTTATGTTTTATAAGCTTTATATTAGTTTCATTTCAATTTATTGAAATCGGCAAACAACAAGCAGAAATACATGGTTATTGACTGTTTCGGTTAGAAAATTTTTGTGGTACTGATTCACCCCTCCCTTCTTAGTCCCAACTTTCCATAGTCATTCCAAAAATTGGTATTAGAGCTACTAGTCTTGAGTTATAAGGTTTGACCACCTGAGAGTTAAAGATCTTAAGTCATGGAAATTTTTAGGCAATTCAAAGAATTGATGGTCTTGAATCTGAGTTGGAAAGTGCAAGATAGTTAATCATTGATATGAAGAAGAAAATTAAGAAGTCTCTAAGGATTAGATTAAAAATATATGACGAACTGAAGATTACACAAGAACAATTCGATACACTTGAGACAATATCTGAAGGCAGTGTTGCTGATGAATCCAAGTCAGCTATAAAAGAACTACTGGAAAAGAATGATACACTTACCGAGTGGTTGGACCTAATGAAGATAGATCTTGAAACCAACATGATAAGAATGATTGAATTGATTGAAGGAAAAAGGATTGATGAAGATGAAAATAAAATGGTAGAACATGATAAAAGACAATTTGAAATCAAGTTATTAGAAAAAGATAACGAGATCACGAGAATGACACAAGTTCACTATGAGATGACCAACCAACTTCTGAGCAAGGATAACTTTAAGAAACCCCCTCCTAGGAAGAAGTGTAAAATCCTGGCGAATTGTACATTAATTTAGGGGAAATTTTTTAATGATGATGGCGAAGTTTTTTTTCAAATTAAGAAAAAAATATAAAGTCGTAGGCGATTTTGTCCCTCTCGAATGAAAA
>MU224931.1:5894261-5907085 GCA_018584345.1 Thuja plicata
AAAATTAAATATCGCGCGGGGCGATGGGCCCGGGCATTGGACCGAATATTAATAATGGCCAGGCGATAGGGTGAAATGAATATATGTAAAACAATCACCAATTCCCCGCTCGCCGACATGCGACATTCGCCAATTGGCGAATAATCGCCACTAAAGTTATCGCTGCTTCTGAGTGAAAATAAAGATAACGCATGAATATAATTTGAGAACCAAGCACTGAAATCTGAAATTGAAAGAATGGATCAAAGACTGAAAGTCAATAAAGATGCAAATGCAATTTTAAAAAGAAGTGAAGAAGCACTGAAATCTCTAGATCAAAAATTCAAGAATTAGGAGCAAAGGAATGAAAAAATAGGAATTGGATTCAAAGAGGACATCACTACTGAGCAAGGAGAATAATCAAAAGCACAGAAAGAAGAAAGTACTACACCCCCACCAAAACAAAAGAAGACAAGTTGTAATTATTATGGGAAGCTTGGACATACTAGTAATGTCTGCAAGAGTAGGAGAGGTAAGTCACTGAGTACACCTAATTTTTATGGTTACTGCAAGAATTTTAATAAGTTTGGACACAAATTTGAAGAGTGAAGAATAAAGGGAAGAAATGACAAATAGAAGCCTAACTGAGAGAATGATAATACTGACTGAGAAGACATTTCTATACAATAGGACTATAATACAATAATTTCATGTTTATCTTGTAGAAGGTATGGACACATTGCTTCAAATTGCATGTTGATGAACAAAAGGAACAATAGCAGAGCATGGACAAACCCTAGCATGACATGTTTTCATTGTCATAAGGTAGGACACCCTATGAGGAATTGTAGATACCAAGGTGATGCACCAACCAAAGATGAATCTGAAGTGAAAGCCCCTACTACTATTGATACAATCCAAGAACAAATGAAAAAAATCTAGAGGAGAAAGACAAAGAATGATGGGACATCATTTAGAAGCATAGACTGCACCATTTCTACCAAGTTGGTTGCACCGAGCTCCACCTAATTGGTGAGAGGTATGTAGGAAATACATGCTTATTATAAATCCTACTTCAGTTACTAGAATTAGAGTTGAGGTCCATATAAACACATTAAGATGCATTTGGATAAGTTGTGTAAGTTTTTGGATGGACATTGTTATATATGGTTATTTTGTTTACCTCGGTCAAGAAAAGTAACTATGCTATCAGTATAAAGGTAAAAGGGACTCAACAAGCACATTTAATGCACATTAATAGAGCCATTGGAAACCCTAATCATGGAAAAAGTATAAATAGATCATTTTGCAAATAATTTGAACCTAACATTTTCAAAAGAGCATTGAGTGCGATTGCAGAGTGATTACCCGAAGTGAATTCAAGTGATTTAAGGGTAATTTTAAAAATTTTCAAGACATTTGAGATACATTTTTGAGTTATCTATGGTACATTGAGTTGTGTTTACGAAGTCAAAGTTATTATCAATCATGTCCTTGTTTATTTAGCATACATTTCGAAGTGAATATGGCACCGAAGATGCATACACCAGTTCTAGTGAAGAATGTTGAACCAGTGAATCTGAAATACAATTTTCCCCCAGCTGTAGCCACAAAAAATGACATGATAGGAGCATTCTCTTTAGTGCTGCCACAAGTTATGTTAATCAAAGACGTCCACACATTCATTCATTGTAAAATTGAAGATCTACATGGAACTGAGATAGATGCATCATTCAACAAGCTATGTGTGAAAGGAAAAGTCAAAGATGAGCACACCCATCTAGAAACCAAAGGATTGGTTCATGCTATACATCACCTGAGGGTATTCAATCCAGAGTTGGTTAGAATGCTACTCAGCCAAGTACATGACCAATTCATGTGATTGGATGAACCTATCAAAATTACTAAGGATGTGCTTCACATCATCACTAGATTACCAATCAAAGACAAACTAAAGGCAATTAAGAAGATTGACAAGGGAAATCTCATTGAGCTCACTACCGCACAATGAGATGGTAGAGGAATGAGGATATCAACTGTGACAGATCCTGAGCTAAGGTATGCATGTAACATCAAATATTTTTTGAGTGTTTCAATTATCCTGAGTGGAGAATGTTCCATGTGGAGCAGGTGATTTAGCATACAAGATAGTAAATAAAGGCTTATAGATAGACCTTTGTGAAGTTTTGCTAAAGAAGTTAGAAGAAAACATGAACATAATCAGGAAAGAAAAGACCAACATGTTGAAATTTGATTCATTGTTGGTATGTATTTTCTTGTATTATTATAATTCATTTCCCTCCATTGGAGATGTAGTTTGGAAGAATGATAGGCTATATATCAGACACATGAGTTTATAGATAGTCTAGGAGATGATTTTGATGCAGTCATGTCTGATTATTTTTTGAAGTTCCAAGCTAGAATGCACAAAAGGTATAGATACCACCTCAACTAGTTGAAAATATCAGGACAACATATGTTTTTAAGTAGGTATAGATGTTTGTATAGTCAAATTTTTTGAACTTGGAGTTGAATGGATTCAGCCAATGGGCTATGAAATGCATATTGATATAGGTTATAAAAAGATTGAATCCATACTAGAAAAACCAATTGACCCCAATGAAAAGAGATATGGGACTTATGAAGAAGTCAAAGATAAAATCAAACAAGGTATTTAATACCTAGGTCAATTAAGAAGGCAAGTAAAATGATAAATGTTTTATCAAAGGCTCTTGGATTTGATGACAGTTTGGATACTGATAATGCACAAGCCCTTGTAGTGGTTGAGAAATAGAATGTACAATTTCCCTCACTAAGAAAAAGAGGTATTACAAGGAACACTAGAGCATCAATACAACCGATAAAGAAGAAGGCTACTGAGGTAATGCAACCGAAAGGTAAAACCTATGAGAGGACAAGAGGCAAGAAGAAACCTACAAGAACAAGAAGAATACTACTACTTGGAAATGATAGTGAGACTAAATCTGACGAGCCATACAAATATATTCTAGTTGCTTAGCTCTTACGAGCTCCACAAAGTCTTGATGACTTACTGGAAGGATTAAAATAATTAGGAGGATTCAGAGGATTTAGACAAGTGAATTATTTGAAGAGGAATGAAGGAGATAAGAAAAATATTGAAGATGCAATTGTTGTAACATTAATGAGATATATAGTGACAACTATTGAGATTGGAGATTATCTACTAGAGGAACTCTACAACAAAATTGATGTATAGTGGAAGTATGCAATTAATGGAGAGAAAGAGATGAGAGAGAGATCTTTTGTGCATACTATTCCTGATCTGGAACCATCTAAGATCGAAGATGAATTGAAGAAACATTCAAAGAAAATTCTAGTAAAAAGAAGAGCCCTGAGGATAATGAATGGAGACCTACAATCAGTAGAGAAGGATACTACTAAGAAATGGAAAGAAATATATCATATAGATGACACCAAGCAACAAGAAACTTAGAAAAATAAAGGTGATTCAATCATTGATTAGGTAAAGAACAACACATGCCATGTAGATCCAATTGATCTAACCATTGATAATGCAGAAGTGATCATTGAAGATGCATTAGTGGATATTGATCCTGCAAAGGAGTTGTCAAAGGATGGAGATGTAATGGATATGCAAGTACCAGACACCAAGTATATTGATGTAGATGTTCCACCATTGTAAAGTATTGATCCCATATTGGTACAAGTACAAAGTTATTCTACTATGCAGATTGGTACTACTGAATTTGTACAAGATATGACAACTGAGTCACCAGTTGACACTGGAAAAGAAAATTTTGATAAGCCAGAGGCTACTGAGACTGAACACAAGAAGGATACGGAGTTGGAATCTCTAATCAACACTGAAGGACAGAAGCAGAATACACCACTGAACAAAACATCCAATGTT
Source organism: Thuja plicata (assembly GCA_018584345.1). Taxonomy (NCBI): domain Eukaryota; kingdom Viridiplantae; phylum Streptophyta; class Pinopsida; order Cupressales; family Cupressaceae; genus Thuja; species Thuja plicata. The sequence goes on from MU224931.1 coordinate 5,898,154, forward strand.
CAAAATGATCAAAAGACACAAGATACATAAAAAGAAATGTTGCAGGAATCAAATATAAAAGGCAAGGATGTAGAGAAAGAAGAAAAAAATAACATGAGGAAGTTAAAGTAGAGGAGAGCATAGATGGTATTAGAAGGAAAACTAGATCATTGGTACAACTGATAGAGAAGAAGGCTACCAAGGTAATACAACTGAAAGGTAAAACCTATGTGAGGACAAGAGGCAAGAAGCAACTTGCCAAAACAAGAAGAATACTTTTACTTGGAAAAGATAGTGAGACTGAATCTGATGAGCCAGAAAAATATGTTCCAGTTGCTCAGCTCTCATGAGCTCTACAAAGTCTTGATGAATTTATGGAAGGATTAGAATAATCAGGAGGATTCAGAGGATTTAAACAAGTGAAGTATCTAAAGAGGAATAAAGAAGACAAGAAAATATTGAAGATGCAATTGTTGTAACATTAATGAGATATAGAGTGACACCTATTGAGCTTACAGATAAGCTACTAGAGGAACTCCAAAAAAATTGATGCACAGTGGAAGTATGCAAATAATGTAGAGAAAGAGATGATAAAGAGATCTCTTGTGCATACTATTCCTGACCTGGCACCATTTGCGATTGAAGATGCATTGAAGAAACATTCAAATAAATTTCTAGTAAAGGGAAGAGCCCTGAGGATAATGAATGGATACCTAAAATCAGTAGAGAATGATACTGCTAAGAAATGGAAAGAAATATATCATATAGATGACACTAAGAAAGAAGAAATTGAGAAGAATCAAGGTGATACAATCAATGATCAAGTAAAGAAAAACACAGACCACGTAGATCCAATTGATCTAACCATTGATAATGCAGAAGTAATCATTGAAGATGCATCAGAGGATATTGATCCTGTAATGGAGTTATCAAAGGATGCAGATTTAATGGATATGAAAGTACCAGACACCGTGTATATTTATGTAGATGTTTCACCATTGCAAAGTAATGATCCCATATCGGTACAAGTACAAATTTATTCTACTATGCAGATTGGTACTACTAAAGTTGCACAAGATATGGAAATTGAGCCACCAATTGACACCAGAAAATAAAATTTTGATAAGAAAGAGGCTACCAAGACTAAACATAAGAAGGATACCAAGTTGGAACCTCCAACTGACACTGAAGGAAAGAAGCACAATACACCAATGAACGACACATCCAATGTTCAATATGATCAAAAGACACAAGATGCAAAAAAAGAAATGCTACAAGAATCAAATCTAAAAGGAAAGGATTTAGAGAAAGAAGAAACAAAACAAAACAAGGAAGTTAAAGTAGAGGAGAGAATAGTTGATCACCACACCGAGTCACCAGATGCAACAACGGAATCATGTTGTAAATGCTCTATTGGAGAGAGCAGACTAATTGAGAAAAATGAGAATAAGAAGAGGAAACATGTGATTGATTTGAGTAAGCCAACCATCATACCACCTAGAAATCCTAATATGATGAAGCCAAAGGAATTTTGCATTTATGTAGAAATTGTAGCTCAAAAGACCGAGCAAGACAAACTATTGGAAAATAAGAAAAAGGTAGATACATTGAAAGATGTAAAAGAAGTTTTCCAGGAGATTATTCTTGAAGATAACATTGATGAGTTTGAGCCACTACTAAACCAAGTTGGGAATTTAGTCCATCAAATCAAAGGGCCAAACAAGGACATGACATACTACATGCTAAAAATTCATAAGGCATCTGTGGAGAAGAAATTGATGGAAGACCTACTGAAAAATATTATCATAGAAAAGGTAACTCTTTTTGAGTTATGTTCCAAAGTTGAAGAATAGTTGCAGTCCATCATTTCATTATGTCATAAATTCTGTATTCTTCCTAACTTTACCGAGGACATTAAGAAGAAGAAGGAAGACACAGAAAAATAGCTGACTGAGCAGCTTGAAAAGCTAACTATCGAGCCTGGAGAATTCCAGACATATTACTCAAAGATAGAGGAACTCATGGGAGTTCAAATCTCATTTAAAAAGGAGGAAGATAAGCTAAGATTAGATTTTCTTGAATTGCAAGCACTAATGATTCCTGATATATAATCAATGCAGATACATCTGAAGAAAGGAAAATAACTAGCAATTCTTCAAGAGGTCAGCACCCTGGATGCTATAGTTGATTTATCGGCAGAAATAAATGAACACATTGTGATACTATAGAATCTCCGAGACACTTGGGAGACTGTACTAGCCAGACTATAGAAAAGGTATAAGCACATTTTTTATACTTAAATTTTACTATTGAGACTCTTTTTTTCAAAAAGGGGGAAATATAGGCTAATCGAGAGTCAAACATAGATCTTTGAAAAAAAAAGTATAAATGTGAAAAATGAAAAAGTGGAGAAGAGTTGTACATATTTTGTATAGAGAGTAACATCCGAGGGTGAGTTACTAGTTTTAATGAATTTTTCAAAATGCTCAACTAATTTCAACGAAGGAGATTGTTATCTCTATGGATATTTTGTTGTCATTAGTTAAAGCAAATTCATATGAGCCAGAAGAATCAATCTGTGAAAAGGAGAAAGTAATTATTTTGACTAATTGATAATGTACACTGAGAAAGCCAGTGAAGTTAGTAAACCACAGAAACTACGCCAAGAGCCTACAGTTACCAAACACTAAGCACATATGAAGTAAACCGAGTTGACAGTTACCAAGTACTAAAAGATCAAGTTAACTGAGAAAAGAGAATTTACTTTACCGAGTTACTTAATTGATTATAATGCGATAAGGACACATTTAATGAATTGATACAACATTAATTATGTTTCTACAATGCACAAAGATAAGTTTTTAAATGATCAACGATCAAGATAATTCAAAGAGAAGACCCGAGAAGAAGATTAAGCAGTTAATGGAAGTTTGTTATTTCCAAGAAAAAGACCAAGTACCGAGGTAAAAGTGACATAGTCACTGAGAAGAAAAGAAGATCTAACGGTTATAAAAAATCACAATGCACCTAATGCATAAGATTAAGAGGAAATAAATGTTATATTTAAAGAGCAGGAAAGGGAGAGACAGAGATTGATGATATAGAGAAGAGGTTGATATTGTTAAAGGATTTATTTGAAGAACAAGATTAGAGAAGAGAGCACCGAGATGATATCTAGATACAATAGAGAAAATCCATGTAGTGTTACAATTTGAGATTGAGGTAACACAATATTTCAGAGCACATAGAGTCTGATTAGCATTTGTTATTGATAAAATATAGAAGACATTGTTAAGTTGTTAATACTATTGTATTGAGAGCTAGAAATCCCAATACTGGGTAGATCTTAACCAATATGATTTTTGTAAAACCTTTAATAGGGTACATCTCTAAGTGTAGAGATTGTAAAATCCTCTAACCAGGTAGTCCTAACAAGTCTTTGTATACTCTTAACCAGGTAAAATATCAAAATGGCTAAACTTTGTAAGCTCTAACCGAACACCCTTTATACTGGAGTTAGTGAAGGTTGTGGGTATCATCCCCACCGCAGTTTTTTCCTCTAACCAAGGATATATGCATAAAAAAAATCATGGAGTTATGAGTTCATTTACTTGAATGTTTTGATGTTATGTTTTATAAGCTTTATATTAGTTTCATTTCAAGTTATTGAAATCAGTAAACAACAAGCAACAATATATGGTTATTGAAAATTTAAGTTATAAAAGTTTTTGTGGTACTGATTCACCCCTCCCCTCTCAGTCCCAAGTTTCCATAGTTATTCCAACAATAAGAACACTAACAACAACATAAAATAGAATAAAACTGCACCTATGTCAAATAAAAAACAAGCAATGCATCTGTATAAGAACAAAATGAGTATCATCAGCAACATTAATAACATCAAAGTATAATACAACATCAAAAATTAGTAGGCCGGATAAAATCGATAGGATAAATGATAAAATTGACCACTGAAACTCAAAAAATTTAGCCACTATTGCCCATACAAAAAACGTTCAGGAAAGTAGTGTTTCGTACGAAATAAGATGTTGTGAGATATGAAACTATAAGATGATATGAAACAAGATGTCCCTTCATATGAAGATATGGGAAAATAGGAAGAAATTTCATGCAAAAACCTACTACGGGGGTGTTACCTCTGATTTTTGCTTGTTATTCATTGACTCATTCCTTTCAAAAATCCCCTTATAATATTTTTCAAACTATAATGTCACTATGGTTGTTACTCGTCCTTTGCATGTTCCTCTTGTCAGTTGAACTTGAACCTTGAACTAGCTTAGTTCAAGGTTCAAGGTTCAATAACACCTCGTGGTATGTTGTTTTTTCATTTTCGTCATTTTCATGTAAATTAAGTGGCATGTTTTGCAAATCTTGTTTGTCCATTGAACTTGAATCTTGAACTAGCCTAGTTCAAGGTTCAAGGTTCAATTTCTCTTTTTAGCTTGCATTATATTTTAACGATAATTTTTTATTATTCTTTCCACTTGTTTTATCTCTTTAAACATGCCAAGGGGTAGTCGTGTCTTGTCTCAAATTGAACTCAAATTTTGAACTTGCTTAGTTCAGAGTTCAAAGTTCAAAGGATGCTATCAAGCCGAGAGGAGGAAAGGGTGATGGTGACATGATAGTTATGTGATAGAAATGACAGCTAGCAAAGAATGTGGCATCCATGCATGGCACGGATATAATCATCATGAGAAGTGATATTTAAGTGTTATTTCACTCATGAAGAAGTACAATAATTAATGCGGTGATCAAGAAAACCTCTTGTCATCATTAATTAAAATATTTTGTTGGTATTTTTTCATTAATTTCTATTCTCCCATGATCTTGTGAAGAGCTAGTAAATACATGGGTGACATTTAGCCATGTTTTCTATCATGGTGACAGAGCAGCTGAGGTATCATCTTCTTTCTCAAAGCTTAGGGAAATTGCGTGAATGAATAGGTTAGTTGTCTTTTCCTGGTGCTCCCGATTCAAATTGAATTTGTTTGTGATTTTGACGTAAAAAAGAACATGTAGAGCTTATCTGCACTCTCTATTCTTATATCTTTGTATCATTGTCTTAGTTTTCCATGAAGCCTCCACTCCCAAATTTTGGGCATACTTCTTGGCTAATTAGTTCTCTGTCAAAGTGTGACAACACATCAATACAGTTAGGGGCATTGGAAGAAATTAGGAACAAAATTAAAAACCCAGTCCTAGGTTCCATGATAGAAAAAGTAGTCTGAAGTGGGCTGGTAGAGGCTACTACATTTCCCATAGCGACTCCATGCCCTAAATTGGTAGTATATTGTGCCAAGGGTTATAGTAGGGAGGAAAAGTGTATCAAAAAGATAGATGTGAGCCCATTAGTCTTCATAATGAGGGATGCTATTTTAATAGCAATGGGTATTCCTAAGAAAGATCCCTATGAGGGATGGACTACTGCCTCTTCTCAGTCTATTTTTTCAAACCAGCGACAAGTTTATAGGAATGAAATTTTGAAAGCACAAAGAGGAGGTCCATGCTACCTAAGCCTCTAACCATAGACCACTTTAAGCTTGAGGTTGGGGAACTAGTCATATTACTCAACAAAGTCAAGGGGAACCAACATGCATATATTTGGCAAGATTAGATGTATTTTTACATTCAGATAACCCTAGGTAGCCAAACATTCATTGATTGGGCAGACACTATTGCAGATGAACTTCATCATCAATTGGAAAAATTCTCAGGAAGGAATGGTTTTTACATGACCTCATACTTATTCTATGTACTAGCATGCACCAGGGAATGGAAAGGCCTTTTTCATGAATTTTATGTCCCAAATATGAAGGTATACGACTATTACCCTCATTTGTAGAGAGAATTTTACACTAATAATTTCATGAGGGTAAACGAGATTTTTTTTGGAAGGTTGGTCTATGAGATGCAGGGTAACATTGAACAAAGAATGTCATAAGAAGACAAGAACTTTATTAACACTTATGGGAGTTTCTTTATCCAATTTAGGAGATTCACTTACATAAGAGTCGGTGGGTTTGAAGGTCATCCATTCAGGCTCCCAAGGTATTCCCTAGATAGCCATGCCATAACTGAAGTAGGCCATCAATTGGTTCATGTGGATAAGGGCGTGAAGGATAGGAAAGGTTGAGCATAATAAACCTTTCCCAATGAGCTCGGGTTCTACACATGTAAAACATCCTCGGATGCCCTTAATCTAGAATTAGAATTGAACAAGTTAAATATGAAAACCTTTGAGGCGAGGAAATATTTTGACAGTAGGGGTTATGCAGCCCAACACTTTAATTTGCCTACTAAATTTCAACATATTCCCCAAATGGAAGATTACTTGGAAAACTGCACAGATGAATTTGAGGTAAGAAGAAGGGCGTGGTTGAGATTCGCTGTCAGCCAAGTTGTTACCCTAAGAATAGACCTTGATATCACAGGGATAGAGGAAGAGGAAGGTGAAGAGGTGATTGATGATCAGCTTGAAACAAGAGTTAGAGGATCACCACTGCCTGAAATAGACTGGAGTATTGATGAAAGGGACAACATACATATCAAAACTCTTAGTGTAATCAAAAGAACTAAAAAATGGCTTAATGAAAAAAGGCCTCCTGTGCAAAAAAAGGCACAACACACGGAGATTGGTCCTTGCCAGTCCTGTTAAAAATCCTATTGTTCCATCTAATGTTGATGTTTCTATTGCATGTTCCTTCAAGATTAAAAATAAAAGAACTCTAAATCCCAAGTCTGAAAAATAGAATGTCTCCTATATCACTCCATCTATGCAAGTTATGAGGACCAGATCCAAAAAAGAGAACGTTGTGACAACTAAGGAAAACAAAGTAATCAATCTAGATGAAATGGATAGTCTAATGTTGGAGAAGAATAGTTAGAGCACTCCATATAAGGAGGTTGAAGTGTTAAAGGTCAGCCAGTTTGATATAGGGGATTCCACATCTATTGCAACAAACATGCCTCTGCAGACACCACCTCTCACACTCAAATGGTTGGAAACATCAATTAGCGAGAAAAGGAATGTGTTTCCCATCACTCTAACCATGGAAGACATGGTTAGAAAATACTTGGGGGCTACAGTTAAGCCAAAAAAGATCAGGACCGAGTCTATGATTAACATAGACAAACAAAATAGGATGTTGGGTTGTTGAGCAAGCAGTTCCTAATGAAGATAAGGATGTCAGTGAAGCCACTGCTGATGATTTTATAGTTGAAAAGATAGATCTTGGCATTGCAACCAGGGAAGTGGATGAAAAGCACCTAGAAAATTCTACCAAAAAGATGTTGTATAGGACATTCAAAGATGAAAAAGATAAGAAGGAACTGAAGGCCATAATTAAAAGGTTGGCAAATTTCATACAGGAAGTTTGAGATCCTAGCCCTCTACCGTTAGCTCAAGCACTTCAATCCTTCAACCCTCATTCTCCCAAAGTTAGAAAGACTCTGGATCAAATTCAGAGGAATAAACTCATTGTTGATGTGTTCATCAAGTGGATAGAGGGTGTAATCCAGGGTGGAGGCAACTATATCACTCAGTTGATTCAAACAATGGAACTATTATGGCATCAATCTCAGAAACACTAATAGAGCTAGCTGAATGGAAGAAGGAAAATAAAAAATGGGCCAATGTGATGAATCAAATGAATAAGATTGAGAAATATGGGGTAACAAACTTCCTTGCCAAAAAACTAGTTCCCAACCTTGATGAAGATGTCCTTTATGTATCCATTAAGAGCATTGAATGCTGAAATTTAGTCATCAAAGTTGGACACGAGGGAGTTACCCGTTTGATGAACGAGTTGAAGGAGTTGACAGACATAATGAAGAAGGACCTAAAATGTCTCAACATTACTTTGATGAGTGAAGATGGTCAGAAAATCAGAGATGCAGGGAGATGACTCAAGATTTTGAAAGTGAAATTTCAGTCATAAGGGACAATAAAGACCTAACCACAGGAGACTTCACATCGATGGCTAATATTGAAGCCATGTTGGTAGTTTATGTTGATCATTTGGAATCACAAAAACATAAAATCATCCAAGTATGCAAAGACAAGAAGGTGCTGAAACAGAGGATCATCCATATCACCCTACCACATCATGCCACTATCGTCAACGTTTGAAACGTGCACAAGGAATGGAGGAACGATCATGCCACCAATGCTACTGTTAGAATAATAAGTAGAAAATTGCAAATATAAACACAGAAGAGAACACAAATGACATAGAGATTTAACGTGGTTCACCCAATCTCTGGGCTACATCCACCAACAGTGAGTCCAATACTTTTATTATTATCCATCGATTACAATCTGAAACCTGCAACTCAATACCATCATAGGAAGCTACGAAAATCCCTCATACATTGAAATCTCAAAACCCTAAGCCCTTTTCACAAGCATATTTGACCTAACCTAATTAGGGCAAAAAATACTCTGACTAGTAGAAAATCAATGCTCTGCCCCTTGACCCCGCCTGGGGTGCTGCCCCAGGACCCCGCAAGAGGCTCAAATAGATATGTCTGGGGGGGAAACCACGATGAAAGAAACTGAGTCTGATTAGGCTCCACATACATAACAATCTCCCACTTGGAGGCTGATCAGACTCCACAACAATATCCTCCCACTTAGAGACTGATCGACCAAACCTGTAGCTCCCACTGGAATAAAGAAACCACCCTGGACTCTGCTGTTCTTTTATTATGTTCAGTCTAGAAGACCAACTGAAGCGTAAGAGGAATTTAGCTTCTCCCTTGTCACTGCCTTTGTAAAAATATCTATTGGATTATCATCTGTACGTATCTTCTCCAACTTTAACTGTCCATCATCCAAAACTGACCGGATGAAATGATATCGCAATTGTATGTGCTTTGTTTTTTAGTGCAAAGCAGAATTCTTTGCAAGATGAATGGCACTCTGACTATC
>MU224931.1:5914400-5929888 GCA_018584345.1 Thuja plicata
GAAGAGATCTTATCAACAAGACCCTCACCATAGAGGAGTGCTTAGGATAAAATGTCATCTTCTAAAGAAAAGAGGGACCAAAGATTCAATCATCAAGCCCCCTGTAATCAAGAGGAAGCAAAATCTTTAGATGAAGGAATCAAACTCTAACCCAAAGCAAAAGAAAGAGTTTATAAAGAACATAATTTTGCAAAATAAAGAAGAGGTGATGACCTAGGACAATCACCTCCTATATAAGAGAGTATCCATAGTAAAAAACATACATCTTTACAAGGAAATAATGTTATATGATAAACAAATGCCACTAAGCTAAGGAAAGTGAATCCTTAGATAGAGAAAGAAGGAAATTACCTTGCCCCCAGGTGTGAAGGCAAGAGATATATAAAATTATATCAATAGATTTCATAGCAAAGAGATATATTTACAAAAGAAATATCCTAGAAATGATATCATGATTGATTTTATAGGGATAGAATCTAGGAAGAATAACCAATTAAACTAAAAAAAAATACATTCTAAGAGTAAAATGGATCCTAGAAGACTAGAATAAAATACCTCTTGCCCCCCAGTGAATAGACAAGAGGAGGAATGCAATCTAACTTGTAGAAGAATGAGGGGAATGCCCTATATCAAAATTATGAAGAAATTGTAATACTGCATGGGAATGAGATATAATTCCCAAAGCAACTCTTTCTCTAACATATATCTTGAAATGCACACAATCAACAAGTAAATGTTTATTACTATAATGAAAAGGACATTTATATTTAGAGAGAGCATTTCTCAAAATGGGTTTGAAGATTTCTTTCTTGGAATTCATTAATTGGACATACACTTTCTTAGCCACATCTTGAGGAGTATCAGGGTGATCTAAAGAAGGTGTTGGAAGAAGAACATGAAGAGGAGGGTGGTAGTTAAGATCCACTACCTTGATTGAAGGAGGTGAGAAACCTATACCATGCAGATCTTGTTTAGGAGATGAATGAATTGGGTTTTTAATGCCTTGTTCATTGATACCGATCCCTAAACCTTTATAGCCTTGTTTATCCACCATAGTATATCCGGTAGTGTACCTATCTTGCAAAGCTTCAATAGGAGGAGATTGATTATGGTTCTCATGAGAAAATTTTGTGTATGGTGAAATTATAGGATTAGAAGAGGTTTCCTTGTTTTTCCCTTTATCATCGTCATGGATTGGATAGGGAGCTGAAGGTAAATGAAAGAATTCTTGAACATCATTATCATAGATCCTAGCTTGAGCCCCATCATAATTGTGGGAAGATCTAGGGATTGAAGGTGGAGAAATAGAAATAGGAATATTTGGAATTGAATTAGAATTGATAGGATTAGGGTTAGGAAGATTAGGAGATAGATTAGGCATAATAGGAGTAGGAAGATTAGGAGGTGAGGTATCATCAACCCAATTCTTCACATAATCCAAAAGAATAACGAGTCCACTACACAAATCTTTAATGAAAGTTTTGAAAGTAGGAAGAGTAGTATTGGTTAATCTCAAAATAGCATAAGCAAGTGAAATATGAAGATTAACAAACATGATGAAATGGATGATACTCTCATACACATCATAGGTACTATAAAGAGATGCTAAAAGAAGCATAATAAGAAAAATAACCATACACCAAAAGATCTTCATAATGAATGAGATGTGAGAAGTGTTTTTGTATTTTTATGAATATTTTTTTTTTTGTATTTTAGAATGCAAGAGCATAAAAAATAATAATTTAATATGTATGCAAGAGATAATGTGAGAGGCAAAGCATCTAACACCAACCAGAAAGAGTTGTCTATCACGGGTTCACAAAATGTAAAGGAAGAAAATTTGGTTTATATGTTTTATATGTGTTGTTTGATTAGTGGTGTTGTATTTCCTTAACCTTTACATTTAATTTGTAATTAAAGTGTGATTGTGATATTGAATTGTGATTAAGCATATAGGGGGAAGGAAAATAAGATGTTCCTCTTTTATCTCCAAATGCACAAATGAAAGATCCAAATTGATTAACCCAAAAGAAGGATCAATGCACAAGTGAATCAATCATTTGGAAATGGGGGAAAGAAAGAAGATCTTAAATTTTGTTCTTTTAATTAAAGAGATAAGATATATGATAGTAATTGAAAAGGATGAGAGGAAGTACTAACCTTAAAGCATTGCATATCAAATAATGCTATTTTCTGAGGTTTGTACTTTGTTTTTAGAAAATCTGAAGTATGATCCGGAAAGGAAACGCAGAGATGAACAAAAACCAATTTTTTTTTTCCGATCTGACACCGTCTTGAGAAAAAGGCTGAACTTGAACCACTAATCTCACCCTTGACCCAATAATCTTGACCCTGACCTGCATAGGTCTGACAGAAAATCTATTCACGGATCCTGATAGTTCTCTGAAAAGGGTATCCAAATCTGAACTCAAATCTTTAATCCTAAACCTGTACCTGCAAGAAAAAGAGATTTGTTTTTTGGGGGGAGGGGTTTGCCTTAGTCAAACCCTGATTTAGGAATTAACCTTGAAATCAATAAAGTATAGAATGCTAGCAAGTAGTAGAATTGAATCTAAGAATGAATCTATGATATTCAAATAGATATGTAATTATAATTCAAATGTAGCAAGTATGTAAATATGAAAGCTTGGACTCAATAGAAACCATAAACCTCCATGATTGTATGCTTGGAATCCACCTTGAAGAGAATGAATGAGTGTTGAGGATGAAAAAAGGATCTTGAAGGAAGATCACACCACCATGATGGCTAGATCTAGGGTTTGAATGACGAATCTTGAATGCTTGAACCAAATACCTTCAAAGGCTTGAGAGCTTGAATCCTTGATCTTCAATGAAGGACTTGAATGCTTGAGAGGAAGACTTGAACACCTTAAGAGCTTGAGAACATGTAGAAAAATGGATGCTTGAACCTTTTTCTTCTTGAAAAAATCTTGGTTAGAGATTTTTACACTTAGAAGACTTCTTTTTGCTCAATATTGCCTCTTGTATCACTTAGTTGATGGTTAATCATGCTTAGAGAAAATGAGAGAGAAAGGCTTCATTTATATGAAATTAGGGCACAATCTTCTAAGGAGGATGACATAGGAGAATTAAATTCCAATTAGACCCATGCCCCTAGAAGAGGACGTATATTAAATGCAATTTAGTATTTGCCACTTCGGACCCCAAAATAGCCGACCCGAAAGTGGGAAAATGAAATTTCTGGTGGCTTCCAGAAGCTAACAAGCTTATAGATTTGGAAGGAGGACCCAGGTCAAGGTTGAGGTCAACCCTAACCTAGGTCAAGGTCAAGTTTTACCCTGACCTAGGTCAAGGTCAAGGTCAACCTTGACCCAGGGGGTCAAAACCCCTGGAAAAAGTGCCAGGTGGGATAGAAGGTGCTTGGAGAGGCCCATTCAGGGTCCTAAACAGGCACAGAAGTAGGAGTTGATGTAGAAATGAGGGGATGGTATGATGGTGGTCAAAAACATCCCCTAAGGAGGGCTAAATGTTCTTAACATGGAAGTTCTTCCATTTTAAGATGATACACATATTTTGGAATGTATAATAAATTGAAGTGTATGAGCTTCATAGAATCCATACATTTCTTTCAATACAGTGATTGGAACATACTTGTGTGTGAATTACTGTGAATTCCTTATTTACTTTCTGGTGAAAACTATGTTTTTGCAAGTACAATTTTGATCTTTTAAAAAATCATTGAAAATCCATTGAGGAGCTGTACAGTAATTTAGAGGGTCAATATCATGTATATTTGATCCAATTGTTAGTATGAGACTGACATTTCCTTTATGGGATGTAGACTGAAGAATCAATTATATAAGAAAGGGATAATTTCATTTACTAATAGATTTTTGGCGACTCTACTAGGGATTTTGATACAAAGTAAAATAGTGCTAAAAAAATATTGTCTAATAAATAATCATGATCTTGCCTAATCAAGAGGAAATACCACCAGTTGTGTAGCCTAATTTGAATTTTCAAAATACACAAGAAGACATTATTTCTGATTTAATTCCCTAGCCTATAATTTGAGAAACAACAATCAATAATATCAACAAGTTCTTCTGGTCTTAGAAGAGGAGGAAGACATAGGTGAGTGGCTAAGAGGTCTACCCATTTTCCAAGAGGCAGAAGTAGTGAATAGAGTGGCCCAGAGACCGTAAAATATTTTCATTCTGGATTCTTGACATTATACTACGTCCTAAAGGAGGGAAGGAATCTTTGATACTTTCTTCCAAGAGTTGCAAAATATCCAATTTCTTGCAGTCTATACTCCTAAGAAAAAGGCCAAGAGTAGACCATCTTCTCCCCCCAAGACATCTCCCAGTGTATCTTTTTCTTCCCACTCATGGAAAGATTTGACCTTGTCTGGTATCCAAGCCCCACCTCTTGTGACTATTTACCCAACAAAAGTCATGGCACAACCCTGGGGAGCAGCTGTAAGGCCTTTGAATCTGGGTGGAAATCATAATTTTCCTAAAGGAGCTAGAGAAGTCCTACCCAAATTCTATGGAGATGGAAAAGTGGTGGCTGAGGATCACATCAATGCTTTCAATATAACATGTGGAATTTTGGTTGTTCAACATGAGGATGTGGCTATTATAATTTTTGTACAAACCCTCTCTGAGTCAGCCGCTGATTGGTTCTATCACCTACCTAATGGACATATCACCAACTAGGATAGTATTAAGAATGCCTTCAAGTCTCATTTTAAAAGGGTGTCAGATGAACACTCTCTGCTCGCACAACTTACTCAGCTAAAATAAGAGATACATGAGATGATGAGAGAGTTTATAGAAAAATTTAATTAAATCATTAATAAGATCCCTAAAGAAAAAATACCCACCCCTGAAAATCAAAAGGACTTCTTTCAGAATGCTATGCCACCTGACATTGGTTTTCACTTGAGGAGGGCAAGAGTAGATTATTTGCAAGCTTCCCAAGACATGTCTGTTAAACTAGAAGATGAATTAATAACAACAGGGAAATGGAGAAAGGATGTTCAGATACCTAATGCACAAAGTGCTCCCTCCTTTGATCCTTTGTTAGAAACACTAGTGAATGATGTGATTAAAATTAAAAGATAGTTTCCCAAAGGTAGTGCTAATACTCCTCCCCCATATAGAGACATTCCTAGGGGAATGAATGATCAAGCTAGTCCTAGCCATAGGAATTGAAGGTAGCTCTCATCTAAACAAAAAATGTTGGAGGCTCCCACTAGAAGAGCTAATATGTGCACCTTTCACCTCACTAATTTCCACATGGTATCACTTTTTGTGAGATGATTCGGTCCATGCAAATGCATGTTAACAAAGAAATGGCTGGAGAATCACCTGGAGATGTAGAAAGTCCTCAATTACCTAGCGGCTTTGGAAACTATTATATGGAATATGAATCCGACTCTGAGTGAGGAGGTAATATTCTAGTAGCTCTTAAGGACCCCACATGTACAGTATTGACCAGAGGTCATCAAAATTTTTAAACCAATGACTCACCATCAACCTCACAACCTTGGGACAAAGGTAAGGACCCCTTCTTTAAAACTCCATTTTTCAAAAATCAAAACTCTAAAGAAGATGAATTGCCAAAGAAGTCTAACTCTAATTCGTCCTTTGATATTGTTGATTTTTATAAAAAATCCAAAATACAAGTCTCCCCTACAAAATACTGTAGGATGAACCCAAAGCAATTAGAAAGACTTGTGAACTATGTTAAGTTAGGACAACCCTCTTCAAATTTTTTAGCTAATGAAAATACTCATGCAGTCCTATCAGAACAAGCTACCTTGGTTACCCAATTTCCTGAAGATACTAACCCTTCCCTAGGACTAAAACCATAACCCTTTTATTTATCTTTCTTTATCAATGGGTTCAAATTGAATAATTATGTCATAGACTCTGGAGCGTCTGACAACATAATGTCTGTGTCTATTGCAAAGGCCCTAGACCTTCCCCTGATCACAACCTTTGGAAAATGTTATGTTATGGATTCAAAACAAGTCTGACTGGGAGGTCAGATTAAAGATGCCCAAGTGACCCTTGCAGCCCATCCCATTAAAAAGATCAGATTGACCATTCTTGTAGCTGACATTTTGGCTAGTTATGGGATGCTATTAAGTAGGACATTTTGTAGGGACCTTAGAGGTGAAATCAAACTAGACTGGTCCCAGGATACTATCCCCGTGGGTAATAAAAATAGTGTCTTACAGCCTGAAGGAAAATTTAAATATACTGTGTTCCCATTTGAGGATCCTAAATCTCAGATTCTTTATAAAGAGTGTGATTTTGGAAATTATATGATCTCTTTAGTAGCCGATATAACAGAGGGAATAGTACAAGAAACCAATGGTCCGTGGTCACTAGTGTTTGATGGAAGTCATCCTTCTATTGGCTCTGGAGCAGGAGTAGTACTAATATACCTAGAAGGAGATATATTTCCTTGTGCATTTAAGTTAGAGTTTAATAACACAAACAACACTGCTGAGTATGAGGTAATCTTGCTTGACATTGAAGAAGAAAAGAAGGGAATAAGAATACTCAAGGCTAAAGGAGATAAATAATTAGTGGTAAGGAAGGTAAGGGGAAAATATTCAACAAAAAATGAAAGGCTCAAATAATACAGAAACTGTGTCTAGGATGAAATTGAGGAATTTGAAGCCTTTTCTATAGAGGCTATTCCTAGGGATCTAAATAGCAAGGTCAAGTCTTTGGTAGTTTTGGCATCCCTATTATTACCACATTCAGATTTCAAAGAGAGTTCCTACAGGATTGAAATGGTCTATAGACCTAGGGTTCTAGATAATGTTGAAAATTGACAGATTTTCTGAGATGATAAACAAATAGACAAATTTCTATAAATGGTTGAAGATTTTAGCACAACCTTCTTCGAAGGGTCACACTCAACCTACGATGAATTTTTCCATGATCCAGGTAAATCGATAGATGAAGGGATTGTTCAACTGGAAGGGAACTGCATACCCAAGGGGCTTGTTTCTCTTGAAAACTTGTTTGATAGACATGACGCAACAAAACAACCACCCTTCCCCCATGAGAATATTGATCAAAGTGATTTTGAGAAGGTAGATATAGGTGAAAGAAGAGATCCTAAACACATAAAATTGGGCAAGTGTTGCACACCAGATGAGAAGAAAAGATTCACTAGCTTGTTAAGAGAGTATAAAGACATTTTTGCTTGGTCTTACCACGACCTTAAGGATTTTAAAGGGGGAAAGTTTCAACACCATATTCCTCTTAAGCTTGGAACTAGACCTTTCAAATAAAAGCTAAGGATTTACAATCCAAAGGTGTTCGAAGCACTTAAAAAAGAGGTGAAACAAATGTTACAATTCTGAATCATTTATCCCATACACCATTCCACTTGGGTTGCAAACATAGTGCCTGTAAGGAAAAAAATGTAGAAATAAGGATTTGCGTTGATTTTAGAAACTTAAATCAGAGCATCCTGAAAGATAATTACGGTCTCCCTATCATGGACCATATTTTACAGACCGTGGTGGGCTTAGAAATGGTATCTATGTTAGACGGGTTTTTCAGGTACAATCAGATCAAGGTAGTTGATCAAGATCAATATAAAATGACTTTTACCACACCATGGGGTATGTATGCCTATAATCATATGCCCTTTGGTTTGATCAATGTAGGTGCTACATTTCAATGAGTCATGAATTCTTCCTTCAATCATCTGATAAACAGGGTAATTGTGATTTACCTGAATGATTTAACGATCTTTTCCAAAAGATGCAAAAATCACCTGAAAGATTTTGGAACAATTCTGCAGAGATGTAGGGAACACAACATATATTTGAACCCTAAGAAATCTATTTTTGGGGTTACGAAAGGGAAGTTGTTCGGTCACATCATATCAAAGGAGGGGATCAAAATTGATCCTGAAAGGGTAAAGGCTATTCTGCATCTTGGGTTGCCCTCAAACAGGACTGGTGTCAAGTCATTTTTTGAGAAGATCATTTTTCTTTGAAGATTCATCCCTGATTTAGCTAAAACAACCAAACATATGGTCATCCTTCTAAGTGAGAAAAACCCTTTTAAGTGGGATACAAAGGCTGTGAAGGAATTTGAAGATGTTAAGAAATCCATAACATGTGCTCCTACATTGATAAATCTAGACTACAAAAAAGACTTCATTGTTTATTGCTATGCCTCGGAGCACACATTGCCTAGAATACTATTGTAGAAAAATGATAAAGAAGAGGAGGTACCCATTTCTTTCATGAGCACGCCTCTTAAAAAACATGAGTTGAATTATCCTCTAGTGGAGAAACATGTTTATGCTGTGGTAAAGGCAGTAAAATATTTTAGATACTATATCCTGAATTCTCACTCTATTGTGTATGTTCTCACTTCCGCTGTAAAAGATGTCCTCACCTAGCAAGAGATAGGAATGAAAAACCAAGCTACTTGGATCGCAAGAATTCAAGAATTTGATTAAGACATCGATCCACCAACTTAGTACGGGGATGGAGTTGATGTAAATTGATGGGTGAGCAAATACCCAAGGATGAAGTACCCCTAGCTCTTTTTTTTAGTTTGCAAGACACATGGTCTTCAGATGTGGCATTTTATCTGACTTACAGAGATTGCCCAACACATTTAAGTCCTAAAGAGAAAAGGAATCTTAGGCTCAAAGCTGCAAAGTATATTATTGTTGATGACATTCTCTATAAAAAATGTTTAGATGGGGCATTTCTTAGATGTGTCGATAAAGAGCAACAGAAAAGTTTGCTTTCAAACTTTGATAATGAGGCATGCAGCGGTCATTTTTCATCAACGATGAGTGCTTTCAAAATACTCAGGAGCTGCTACTACTAGCCTAGAATTTTTGGGGACTCTTACAAATGGGTAGTGAGTTGTGAGAAGTGTAATTTATTCAACAAAAAACCATAGTTGGTGGCTCTTCCCCTGAGACCTGTTATTGTTGAAGAACCTTTCAAGAAATGGGGGTTAGATTTTATCAGCCCGATTAATCCACCATCTAGCATCGACCACACACATATCCTGACCGCCACTTGTTGAATTTTGGGGCCTGGCCTTTTTATCAAAAAAATTCTTGACTCGGGCCTGATGCAGTGCTATATGGCTCACCATCTCTTCTCTTTCTTCCTGAATCTTTTTGAGGTACATGATTCTCTTTTCCAATGCATCTTGAATAATTTGATCCTCTATCACCTTTTGTAGCTTTACGACGGCCAACTGTAGAGGTAATAAAATTTGTGCTTTGGTACAATATACTAACTCAAATGGTGACATTCTGATTGCCGTTTCAAGAGAGGTACAATCAGCCTAGAGAGCTTCAAACATCCTCTTATGCCAATCTCTGGCATTGTCATTCACTAATTTCCTCACGATCTTTATTAAATTTTTGTTACTTGACTCTACCTGACCATTCCCTTGAGGGTAGTAGTCAGATGCATGTGATAAGTAAATGTCATGATCATAACAAAACAATTTCTATACTGCATCTTTCTCCAAAGTGTCCTCCAAAATAACCAACAAACTTACCATACAATCTCACTTATCTGAAAAATAAATCCGCAACATGCACTGCATCTATTATCTTCTTACAAGGTATGAAATGAACCATCTTCAAAAACCTATCTACCACCAAAAATATAGAATCATTACTTCTTGAGGTCTTCAATAATCCAAGTACAAAATCCATGCTAATGTCTTCCCAATGTCTATTTGGCACTGTTAAAGGCATATATAATCCAGTATCTTGACTACTTCCCTTAGCAACTTGACGTAGTCATGGTGGAGTTTCCCCAATGGAGATGATCAAACCATACAACAAGAGGCAACACAATGGAAATAATCAACTCTAAAACAAGAATAGACAATCAACATGCTATAATAGATCTTCAAATTATCATAAAATTAGGTATTTACATCACATTGGCCTGTAACATGTAGATTACAAAATTTTGACATACAGGCCTGATTACAAAAAAATTCTAGATCTAAACCCTAATACTAACCTTCTAAGAACAACCTCTACCCCCAACTCCCCAAAACAAAGATCAAGAGCCCTAATAAATAGAGCCTTCAAAACTCATAAGTCAGCCAGATCAATTACATTAACCAAGAATAAGAAAACGTAATACAACAATATAGGTCAAGACCCAAATCAATGACACAATATAGAAATGATGTGTGATCCAAGAGAGACATTGGAAAAATATCCAAGAATATTGGGAGATGAGTCACCAAGCTTGGTTAATTGAGAATTACCTTGTAGGATTGGAAAACTCTAGTTGACTGTTAGAACATGAAGAACACACAGAACCAACTATGAATCTTTACTATCTCCACATAAAAGTACCCAAATGAGGTGCAAACCCAGATATAGATGCAACATGATGTCCAGAACAAACCCTTAGGTTCACAACAACAAATGATCCGAAACCAAGTAACACAACAAGAAACACAGGACTGCTAATTGAAATAGAAACTAAGAACAAACTAAAAGGGAAATATTTTTGGGTGATGCAAGATTGCCAACGACCCAAGGATTCTCACGTATTAGACACCCCTAGTGAGTATAAAATGTTCCATAAGATAAAATTATGAAGATTTTACAGGATGTGGGACATAAATCCCATGTACATTCTTGATCCAAATATTATCCTTATCTACAATTCTCTATCTTTGCAAATCAGCTTCATCTTCTGTCAGATCCATCATCTTACTCTATTTTTTACTCCCTCTATCATGCCTCCTATCAACATTAGTACTCTGACCATACATTATTTCCTTCACACAACTAAAATACCTCTACTACAAGCCTTCATCTTACTAGCAACCAAGGTCTTATGTTGGTCCTTCACTTTACCCTTCTTACAGTTTGACACCAAGTTGTTCTCTGATCCAACTTCTATATTTTGCTTCTCTGAATAGTAACTCTTTACCATGCTTAGATTCCTTGCACTTCTCCCCTCTTCATCCTTCAAGGGAACCAAAGTAAACTTTTATCCATACTTCTCTATTGCGACCAAATTTCTTCTGCAATCATGAATAGCTCCTCTATCAAATTACCAAGTTCTACCTAATAGAACACAAAATGAACCCATAGATACCAAATCAAACAACACCTCATCTCTATAAGGTCCAATTTTAAAGTTGAGAAAACACTTCTCTTTCACCTCCACGATGTGTTCATATAAAAACCAACTTATCCCATAAGGAAAAGAATTTTTAAGCCTCTTGAATCCAAGCTTTTGCACCATATCTTCTAATACAAATAATAAGTACTACCACTATCCATAGAAAATTTACAATATTTACCTCCTGATCTACAAACAGTCCTAAAAAAATTTCTCCTTTGTATAATTTCATCTTCTTTCTCACTCAACATGATTATCCTAAGCATAAGAGATTATCCTATCTTAGGTGTTGCCATACCTTCCTCAAGTTCATCAATAGTCTTCTCCTCATGTACTACAAGATTCTATCTACCCAATTTCTTACTAGATCCTTCAAAAAATTGAAAATATCTATGTCCTATTCCACCACATTTGAAACAATAGCCTTTGAATTCCTTGGTACCATTTCCTCTCCTAAGTGTCTTTTGATCAGGTTCTACCTCAAGGGTTTTCTTCTCCTTTCCATTTCTACTTTCTTGCTTCTCTTTTCCTCTAGTGTTACTCAGTCTTCTCTTTAAATTATCTTCTACCCTCAATGCATACCAATAAGAAACCTCCACTGTATAAATCCTCAACATACTCAGCTCATCCTAAATATTAAATCTTAGACCATTAATATACCTAGCCACCTTTTCCTTAGATACCTCTTGGTGTCCAGGTCTGATTGTCATCTTATAGAACTCTTTGGTGTATTCCTTCACACTCATGTCCTTCTGCTTCAAGTTCTATAAATTATTGAACAATTATAATTCATAATTCCCAGGAATGAATTTAGCCTTTAACCTAGCAACCATCACCTTCCATCTAGTGAATTTTTGTTCACCATGTTCCTCTCCATATTTCTCTAATTATTTTCACCATAAGGTAGCATGAACCTTCAACTTAGTCCATGCTAACCTTACCCTCTATGGATCTCTGATATCTTCAAGCTCAAAGTAATCTTCTATCTCTCCAATCCAATCTATTAAATCCTCAGGATGCAATGAACCAGTGAAAGTAGAAACATCCATCCTATGACTTTTACTTACTTGTGCCATAGCCCTCAATAATATTTCTTTATTTGCAGGGATATCAACATCTACAGTCTCAAGGTCTTCAACAACTTCCTCATATTCCTCTTCAATCTCTGGATTCCTTCGCAATCTAGTCAAAACATTTATGATATCATTTCTCATTTCATTTCTAAAGTCCATCATTTTTTCTAATCTCCTAGGGT
This sequence comes from Thuja plicata, assembly GCA_018584345.1. Taxonomy (NCBI): domain Eukaryota; kingdom Viridiplantae; phylum Streptophyta; class Pinopsida; order Cupressales; family Cupressaceae; genus Thuja; species Thuja plicata. Next base: position 5,926,817 of record MU224931.1, read on the forward strand.
TCATCCTTCTAAGAGACATATTTCCAACCCCAGGTGCAACTACCTTAGCTTCGTCGATCTGATTACAAGGTTCTAATTGCCTCTCACTCGGCAATCTATTAGACATAGTTTCAACCTTCCTCCATCTAGATGACCTGTTCACCCTTGGTATGCCTTCAATAGTCCAAACAATTTCTCAATCAACAAAAGTCTCTTTAGCGATCCCCTTATGTAAGTCCTTTGGAAGTGCGGGTTAGATACTCATTTTGCCACCCCACAACAAACACAACTAGGGATTTGTAAGCTCATGAACTCAATCTACTAACACAATAACATCAGCCTTTCTCTGATACCATTTGACGTAGTCATGGCGGGAGTTTCCCAAATGGAGATGGTACAACCATGCAGAAAGAGATAACAAAGTGGAAACAACCAACTCAGAAATAAGAATAGACAATAAACATGTTATAACAGATCTTTGTATTATCATAAAATTAGATATTTAGATGACATTGGCCTGCAACATGCAAATTGAAATTTTTTGGCATACATGCCTAATTACAAAAAAATTGTAGATCTTAACCCTAATGCTAACCTCCTAAGAACTGCCTCTATCCCCAACTCCCCAAAACAAAGATCAAGAGCCCCAATATATAGAGCCTTCACAACTCATAAGTCGGCTAGATCAATTACATTTTCAAAGAATAAGAAAACATAATATGACAATATAGGTTAGGACCCAAATCATAAAGATCTGAATGCCAATATATAGAAATGATGTGTGATCCAAGAGAGATGTTGGCCAAAGATCCAAGAACATCGGGAGACGAGTCACCAAGCTTCACTAATCAAGAATTGCTTCACAGGATCCAAAAACTCCAGTTGGCTGTTAGAACATGAAGAACAAACAAAATTGACCATGAATCTTTAATATCTCCACAATGAAGTATCCAAATGAGGTGCAAACCCAGACATATATGTAATATGATGTCTATAAAAAACCCTTAGGTTCACAATAGAAAATGATCTGAAACCAAGGAACACAACAAGAAACACAAGACTGCTAATTGAAACAGAAACTACGAACAAACTGAAAGGGAAATATTTTTGGGTGATGCAAGATTGCCAACGACCCAAGGATGTTCTTGCATCACAACTTGAAAATTTTTACAATTCTAAATTTTTTTCCTTACATCCTTATGAATCTAGGGCTAAAAATGATTCTCACTCACCAAAGCCAATGTCTTATCAATGCCAAAGTGTCCAGCTAATCTTCCACAATATTTCTCCTTAATCAGATTATCTCTCATTGAACTCCTAGGTACACACAACTGGATTCCTCTAAACAATATACCTTCCTAAATGAAATAATCCAACTAATTTCTTCGGTCTGCTACAATAGGTTCTCTACAAGATTTTCAAGGTTCTCCAAAATCAAGGTCATTCTAATACAAAGTCTTCAACTCATCAAATCCTAGTACTTTAATTCTCATCTTTGTTTGAAAATTTCTCCTTTTACTCAAAGCATCAACAACCTTGTTTGACTTACCACTCCTATGCTTTAACACAAATGTATAACACTACAGGAATTCAACCCATCTCATATGTCTCTAATTCAACTTACTTAGGATGTTCAAATATTCAATGCTTGATGATCAATATACAAACAAATTCCTTAGGAAACAAGTAATATTTCCACTTCTTAAAGGATTGAACTATGACATATAATTATTGATCATAAAATTAATATTTTCTCTAGGCATAATTTAAGTTTTCACTGAAACAAGAAACCGGTCTTCCTTCTTGGGTTAATACTGCTCCAATTGTATTCCCACTTGCATCACAGTCCACTTGAAATAACTTACTGAAATATGGTAAGCTAACACAGGTTGTTGAATCACCTTTTTCTTCAATAACTCAAAACTCCTTTGGGCTCCATGTGTCCACTTGAATAATTTCCTATATCCTCTTATTGTATCATTCATAGGATTACAAAGCAAACTGAAATTCCTAATAAACTTATGATAAAAACTAGCCAATCCATGAAATGATCTCACCTCTCCAACACTTTCAAGTGCAGGCCACTCAAAAATTGCTTTAACCTTCTCAGGATTCATCTTCAATCCTTATAATGAGAATACAAAACCCAAGTACACTATCTCTTCTCTCATGAAAGAATACTTCTTGATGTTTATCAACAACTTTTCTTCCCTTAATTTCTATAATACTTGTCTCAGGTGCAACAAATGATCCTCCTTACTCTTACTGAAAATCATAATGTCATCAAGGTAAACAATCACAAACTTACCCAAGAATCTCTTAAATACTTCACTCATCAATCATATGAAAGTACTCAGTGCATTAGTCAATCCAAAAGACATTACCAACCATTCATACAATCCTTCATTTTTCTTTAACATTGTCTTTCATTCATCACCTTATCTAATTATGATTTGATGATAACCACTCTTTAGATCAATCTTTGTGAAATACTTTTCTCCACTCAAGAAATCCATTATATCTCCATCCTAGGCAAAGGAAACCTATACTTCACCGTAATCTTGTTAATAGCTCTTGAATCAGTACACATTTTCCATTTTCCATTCTTCTTTGGTGCTAACACTACTGGTACTACACTAGGACTCAAACTTTCTTTGATCAAACCTTTCCTTAATAACTCTTGTACTTGTTTATTCAATTCTTCATTCTATGCAGGTGTCATCTGATGTGTTGCTTTATTAGGCAAACTAGCTCTAGGAATTAGATCCATGCAATGACTAATACTTCTCACAGGTGGTAATCCATCAAGTGTACATTATCCAAGACTATGTCTTCATACTCAGTAAACAATTCTCTTATTTACTCAGGCTATTATTCTACCAATCCTACATCAGGCTTCTTAGGAATCAATGCATAACACACACTATAACTTTTTAAACCATCCAATAATTTCCTTCTTTCTGTAGACGTTCAAAATCATCCTTATATTAATTTAATTAATATTCCCATAACATTATAGTTAATTTTAATTAATTATATTTGTTATATTCTTCTATCTATTTAATTAAATTTATTTAATTAAATATGATTCAT
>MU224931.1:5967444-5998672 GCA_018584345.1 Thuja plicata
GCTCAATGGAGATGTCCGTTTGAGCTCAAAGTGACCAGAAACAAAACCCAAAACAAAGAATACATAAAAAACCTCTGCAACCCTTGGAAACCTTCAGCTTCTGGCACGCTTCAAAACAACTCAAACAGCAACCAGCAGGGAAGCTTTGATACCATGTTAGAATTGCTAAACTGTAATACAACCAAGATCACCTGCATGCAAAGACTATTACGAGACAGAAGTAAAAGACAGAGAGGCAGAAGAATCTATGGTGGCCGATAGGCCAGAGACTGAAAATCCATTGTGACAGAATAAATTTCTATTAACACAATAAAGATTACAAAATGATCTCCCTTCTAAATTACAAAGCGGTCAATCCTTATAAAGGATACCGAAACCCTAAAAGGGAAACTACAAGAAATAGAAACTGCCTAAGGTTAGCTGAAGCAAACTAGAGTGAATAGGGAAGTTACTAATTAGATCATAATGATTTAAATTAGTAACCCCGATAGACTATTACTCTAACAGACAAAACATATCACTAAAAGTAATATTTTGAGTTTATGTTCAAAGAGCCACCTACATTAGATTTCATTTAAAGCATTAATTGAACACAAGCCAACCTAGAGAGATGGTTTGTTTTTATTGTTAGTTTGAGTCTTAATAGTTTTGGATTTGACATTCCAAGTGTATTTTTGATTGGATGCTTCATGTTCACATGTTTTCAATCACATGATGTGAAGGAATAAATAATGACATCAATTGGTGATTTAGCTTTGTGAGGTATTCTACAATTAAGTCTACTATGGGCAAAAAATATTGATTATGAAAGGGCCTTTGGTTAAGATAAGTGGTGGAAGGTCCCCCAACCATTAAATACAAAAGCAAAGAAAGGTTTCTAAAAAATCAACAAGCAGACTACCATGAGCTAGACAACAAAAAATAACAACCAACAGACTAAGCAACATAGAAACAACATAAAAACTAAAATAAACATTGCATGGAGACATCACAGGAGATTGAGGTAAACAAAAACATCAATGAGAACAACAAACAAAATGAAAAAGGGTATCTCTAGTAAAGAGAATCTCAATCCAAAACCATCAAGTTTGAATTTTCCTCTTGTTTTGAAGGAACAAGGATAAACTATTATAATTTCTTCAAAGTAGCACTTGAGCCTTCTATCTCTTTTTCTTCTTCTTGTCTAACTTTGTCACCATAGTCACCACTCCCACCATAGTCTTTCTCATTAGGTCATTGGTGCCTTTGACCATTTTTCTCAAGGCAATCTCTAGGGAAGCAATTTTTTCTTACAACTATAACTGGTGTAGTCTTGAATATTTTCAATACACTACATTTCAATCTCAAGGTATTCAATCTCGTCAATAGAGTCTACATATTTTCATATTTGGAGATTATATCCTCATTCATTTCCTTATCCTTAAAGAACTCATCCTCATCATCCTCATAGTTCTTTAATTTATTTAATCCATTAAGTGCTTCTGTGGATAGTAGGGAGGTCACATAAAGTTGGGAGAAAAAGAGGGAATATTTAGGGGTAAGGCCAAATGGACATCTAAGGGGATCAACATAATCATCCTTATGGATTGAGGAATCCCCTAAGTCTTCCTCGATACCTGTAGAAAAATTATGAATAATGAATACCAAATAAATGTTTTCCATAATAGAAATTTTACAATTCTTGTTGATCCCCTCTAACTAGTCAAAATAACATCTCCCTTTTAATCTCATTTGAGATATCAATTATAGTGCTAGTATAATGAGTCAAAATTAAATTTTTCACTTCTTAGAAGATAATTTTCCTCTTTCATCCCTAACAACTTTCTTGATTTTAATAGAAGAGGAACAACAACCTTCCTTCTAGTTTGGAGAGATAATAGGATTTTATCTAGGCCCAACTTATCAACCATAATATTTTTCATACCTTTAAGCATGTTTAATTTGTATTTTCTCTTTGGAGATAGAATGGGTAGGGGAAGGTCCTATCTCTAACCCTTATCTTGTGAGGAAGAAGGGGAATCTTCTACAAAAAGAAATATGTTTTCTACCTTTATCTTTATGGGAAGGTTTAGGGTTTTCATGATGACTACTATTAAAATAGTGGTAGGGGGATTAATCAATAGGGTAGCAACAAGACATGAATTATACAAAGAAATCATAAGCCCTTCATGAAGAGGTGGATAAGAAACATATTTCACACATTTTTCTATAGAGGTTAGCTAAAAAAAAGGAAAATTGACATAGCATTTTTTCCTAACGTGATTTAACAATTGGAAGTTACAATATCCATACATAGTAGCAATTAAACCTTCTCAAATAAAATTTAAAAGTGATAGCTTACTGTTCCCCATAGAGAAAGTAATTCTAATTAGCTAAAACCATTTAGTGCCTAACCAAACCCTCCCCATCTTCTAGGAATGAGTCAATATAATCTCAATAAGATTTTTGGGTAAGATAATATAAATTTTCACCTTCATATCTCAAACCCATCATGTGAGCAATAAGATCCATAAACACTTAAATTTTCACTCCTCCAAATTGCACTTTACCAATATGCCAATTTTCATGAATTGAGAGGAAAGCACATTGTCATGCCCTTTCATAGCTTTGAAAAAATAAGGTAGGATGATGCACTCATAGATAGCTCAAACGTCCACATTCTTCTATAGAGACACATAGGAACTGGATTCAGTTGTAGATGTTGAACTCCCACATAAGTAGACCCCTTTATGAACAAGCTGTTATGCCTTGCATCCCCGTCCCTACATTTTGTGTGCAAAATGTTGGGTCCCCCCCTTTTTCTTTTTTGTTTTGTTTTCTTCTTCTGGCTCTTTCCTTGTCTTTTTGCCTTTGTTTATTTTGCTTCCCTTCTCCGGGTTTTCTTTCCCATGGTGTTTTTTTCGCTTTGTGTTTTGTCTATCATGTCTCTGAGACCCGGTCCCAGAGTTGGTCGTTCCTTGTCTAGGAGCTGGACCCCAGACTCCGGGATTCTCTGCCACGATGTCTTCTTTTCGTAAGAGGGCATGGTTGCACGGAATCCCCAGGCCCGGAGTTCGGAGTTCTACCTATTCTAGAGTTTGCGGAAGGAAAGGTAACTTGTTTTCACCTCAGGTATAAATAGAAATCACCTGTCATTTTTACAGTTACCATGATTAAAACACAAGTGATTTCAGAGCGATTTGAGTGAGGTTAAGTGCGAATAATTACGAGTTGTTCTGAGCAGTTGCGGTTGGTTTTTGGTATTGAGTGGTGATCATTTGGAGGTGGAAGCTGTTGTAGATAATTCATGGTGCCTTTTCTTCCTTGCTTCCTTCAAATTTTTAGGTCGGTGTCTGGTTTCCTTCCTTTGTTTTTCTATTTTTGTGTTTTGTTGGTGTTTTTGCTTCATTTTGTTTTCATTTTGCTCTGCGTCCTTCATCTGGTTTTCCACCTGTTGGTGGGTTGGCTCTGCCTGAGGGTTGTCCACCCTCTATGCAGGTGTAGGCTAATGTATATATTTGTACATTTTGGCTTTGTTTTAGGGTAGCTTCTTTGCATCCTATTTTCTGCTAAAAATTCAATGTATTTAGTGTATATCCTTCCATTTCCATGTACATACCTTTTGGCCCTATTGTAGTTTAGGTGTATATGTTGTGTATATTCATCTGATCTCGCGTCGAACTCATCGTGCTTCATCTATTTTCATTCACAAGTTTGCGAGCTCGTTCTGAGAAGAATATCGCTTGGTCGAAGCTCGACTCTTGGCCAGTTTCAACCAGGTGGTTTTCTCTCTCCTCCATAAACCAGCCTTAATGACCCATTTATGTCCCATGTATACATTGAAGATTGTCCAAGTGGCCTCCGCTTTTCTCTCATTCAGATAGTTAGCGCTATCGTCGCTATAACTCCCCATTTATTGCATTGCCACGCGACGCCCACATGGGATTGATAGACCACTTTTCGCGCCCACCTTCCAACGGTTAGTTTTCTGGACCCCAGGTCTTTTGCCTTCACCTGTCCACACCTTACTTTTGTTAAGTATGTTGAAACCCTCGGGCCTGAATAGTGGTTAATTCTCCAAGTTTGCATTATATGTATATATATCTTTTAAAGATTTTTGACCTAAACTAACTTTTAAGGAAAAAGAACATGCCTCAGTTGTAAGATCTTTGGATCCTGAAATATTGTTTATCTATGAATTCTGACGGTCATCTTGCCTTGCAGGTTTTTAAAACAACACAATTTCATTATGTCTGAGGTTTTCGCATCTTCACCACCTGGGAGTCTGGAACTTCCTTCCATGATGGTCACCAGGGCAGCCATCAGATCTAAAATGGAGAAGGCCTTACAAAAATTGCCTCTAAGCACGAAGTACCTAAAAGACAACACCATTATGGGATCAAAGATTGAGTCCCAAGTCCAATTGATCACCGAAACCAGCATTGGAATGTGGCCCGAGATGTAGGCCCTGGTTAAGATAATGTTCATCCAGCGACAGTCCAGAGATCCGTTGGCGATCAGCATCAGGGATTCTGGGATCCTGAAGGCCGCTTATTTCCCATGCTCGGTGTAGGCACCAAAACTAATTCTAACACTTGCAGCACATTAGAATTCTTCTGTCTGGGCCTTTATGCTCATAGCCCTAGTCCTGACTAAATATCCCACCCCCATGGTGTCTCTCGATGCCACAAATTTTTGGGTAGGGTTGGGGATTCCTCAGTTTGATAGCCCGACTGTCATTACCAGAGCCAATGCCTTAGCGCAATTTCAATAGCTGGAGGTCACAGCCCGACAATACATGAACAACCATTGGATCAAGACTCTGAAGAGGGACCCCAAGAAAGTGAAGTTAGAGATCCCCCGGTCTGAGTTTAAAGAAAGCATCCAGATGGGGATGATAGCACTATGTCGGGTCTTCGGGAACAACCATGCCCGGGAATTCTCAGGGTGGATGTACTACTTCCTACTTGGCATCACCACCGGTGGGGAATACTTTGATTGGGCTTCCATAATTTCTAACCATGTAGATTCTCAGTTCCTACAGATGGCCCAAAAGTACAAATTCTATATGACCTCTTATGTTCTCTAGGCCTTAGCGCAATAACAACCCACAACCAATGAGCTACTCACATCAGGTGTACTCAAGATAGGCCCAGGTAAGAAGGCTCCCTAGGATTATTTCCCACAAATCCAATGGGAGGCTACTTTCCCCAGTTTCTGTCAGGTGAACGATGCCTTCGTTTACTACAACCTTCTCACACCTACCCAGGATGCAGGATACCGCCTCTCCACAGAGGCAATGAATTTGGTCAAAAGTTATGGCTATTACTATATCTAATTCTAGCGGCACACTTACATAAGGATAACCAACTTCTCCAGGAAACCTTATTTGTTGCCCAAACATTGTGGGAACAATATAATTCTCTTGGAATATTGTCGGCAAATACTGGAGTTGCATGCCTTATTCACCTTAAAAAATGTGACAAATTTTCCATTCCCAATCACTTGTGGGAATTACTCGTGTAGTCTGGCCGCAGCCAAGGAGGCAGACAATGAGCTCAAAAGCTTGAACTTAGTAGAGTTTTATCTAGCGCAGAAGAACTTTGGTCCGCTGGGCAAAATTGCAGTGGCACTTCCCTAGGCGTCAGAGCCCCACCAATATCACATGGAGGATTTTTGGGAAGATTGCCAAGATGATGTGGAAGTTCAGAGCCGGGATTACATCTGAATGACAATGGGGATGATGGAAAGGTTGAAGCTCCAAAAATTTCCATATGACTTCTCAGATGTCGGACCCACAATAGATCCCTAGTACAAGGCAAAGAGGATTGATAAGTTGGCCCTCCCACCGGTAGACTGGAATGCCCAGGAGGGGCCCAACATTGAATAAATTACTTGCAACGTGGTCGAACACAGCCATGAATATTTTAAGAGAGTGTGCCCTGGGAGTATCCGCAGGGCTACCCCGGTGGTACCAAGGCTGACTTCTGGGGCTGAAACTTCTTCACAGGGGGAGGATAGAGGAAATAGAAGAATGGAAACTCCAACTCCACAGGAGGCCCCCTTAAAAGAACAACTAAAATAATCTATAGCGGCCTCCCAGCAAATGAGGGAGAAATTAATCATGTGGTTGACTACTCTGGTGCTCATGACTAGACCTGTCTGTCCTCCCTCTTCCCCTTCGCTAGCAGCCTTAATGGTCAAGGCAATGGGAGTTGATCCAGAAGAGGAACAGGCAGCCTTAAGGGATGTGGGGCCACCTTTGGTCACCAGACATAAGAAAAGGCTTAATCCAAAGCCAAAGGTAGAACCAGAGCTGGGGACGCCTCAGATCCCACAAGTAGAAATCCTTTCTTTCAACTCCCCAGAGTTGAAAAAGGAACCATAGCATACTCACGTCCCTGCAAATCCTCCCCCTTAAGAAGAATTTGATGATGTTTTCAGAACTGACAAGTTTGGGAATTTGCAGGGAGACATTGTATAGCCAAAGGCATAAATCCCAGCGCATGAAGAAGCTCCGGAATAGGAACCTACGCAGGAGTAGGAGGAACAAACAGAAGAAGAAAAGGGGACAAAGTAGGTGATTTCCTCCGAAGTCCTAGAAATATAGGATGCAGGAGTTTCAGGCCAACAAAGGCAAAGTGAACAAATGGCATCGGTTGGGGAAACCGGACCTACGGGAGCAACCGTGACCCCAACTACCATGTTCTAGATGCCAGTCCCAAAGGCAACATTTGGGGAGGTAATCATTGCGGCCCAAATGTTGAACCTTGGCCCATTGCCTCCCCCAGTACCAAAGGATGTACCAGTAGAAGAAGACACCCCAGCAACAGAGGTTGAGGAAGAACAACAATAACAAGAAGAAGAAAACCCCGAGGGAACCAATGAGGACCCAAATATTACTAAAGATACAGATGGCAGGGAAAAAGACACAGGTACCACCGAAGCAAACATCGCTGGTGAGTCAGAAAACACAAGGAAGGAGCTAGAACAAATTCATACGGTGGAAGGGGTACAACAGGATATTGGGGAGAAGTCATAGGAACATATTTTGGCTACAAATTCACCCCTACTACTGCAATGGTTGGTGGAATCCCGAAAGAGGAAGGCCCCATCGACACCCAAAGCCCATCTTTCCTTGGCAAAAATGATGGCTTAAGCACAAAACCCACCAAAGGTCAAGAAAGCCCAGACAGTCCACACTCTTTGGACCGAGCCAGGTGGAGAAACAGTTACAGTAATCATGACACCTTCCCCAGATGTAGACGAGGCAACGGCTGAGGCCAAAGATTACAATGTCACAGAAGTGTCACTAGGGAAGAGAGGAAAACAGGGAGAATTGGACCTATTAAAAGAAGTAGCCAAGGCAGTAGAGGCTCGCTGTGAAAAGGAAGCTCAAAAGTTCAAAGCAAAAAAAGGAGAAAAATGCAAACCTCATGGGATTGCTAACTGAGCTGGTCTGACCCATTAACATTATTCCTTAGGGAGCCTCTACATATGATGCACCACATCTTTAGAGTGATATAGACTCCTTACGGGTGGTGAAAAAGAAAGCCCAAGCGGTTGATGAATGGGTTGCCTTGCAGTTGGGAAACGTCTGGCATTTTCTGGTGTCCACCCTCCTGAATTTATATGTGGCCCACCACATCTTACACTAGGCTAAAACCACCATCAGCATATGGGAGGGGGACATCGAGAATTATGAAGCATGGAAAGTTGAGTTAGAAGAACTCATCGGCCTCGGAGAGGAGATTGTCTCCGAGTCTGGAATTTTAGGAGAGGAATCATTCGATTTTGTGAAGACCGAGCACTCCAGACTTGACCTCACATTGGGGGTACTCAAGCAACTAGTAGGGACTCTGCATGAAAAGGTCAATGCAGTGCAATATTCTTTTAATTTATACAAGTCTTTTGTTACAAAGATCTCCGGAGCTGATCTATTCAGCACTGACACATGCACGTCGGAGGAGTATGTTTTGGGTAAATTTAATGAATTAATGGAATCAAGGTATCAATCCTCAGAGGGGATAGATGGAGCTAAAATGATGCAAATAACTCGCATGGTGCTCAGTGGCCACGATGCGGCAAAGATGGCCGATGAATTTAAGGGAAACGTTCTGAAACTGGGGGAACAGATTGAGATGGCCAAGTATCGGTAGGTTGGCCTTATAGACATCGATGAAGATAGGATCTCTCACCTCCTATAGAATTTCAATGATAGTAAGAAACAATAAAGATTCTCTGGGGACCGAAGAAAACCTAAGTATTTTGTATTCTTTATTCTTTTAGAACATAGGTTCCCAGATCCTGAAATTTGGGATCTTACATTTTGTATTCTTTAAAGTGATCCGTGTCCCAGTCCCCAAGGCTGACCGGTCACTTTTAGGGTAGTTAATTAAGGATTTCAAAAGGTGGGTAACCATAATAGGACACATCAGCTCAATGGAAAGTTTTCTGACAAATGGTGTTCCCAAGGCGTCGCTTCAACGTTACACCTGGTGCATTGGAGATAGGGTGCCACCCTCCCATTTATGAGGCATGTAGCCTTGATCCCCAGGGGATTAGATTTCTTCCTTCTCCCTTTTGGCTCTCTTCTCAAGGCTGATTCTTCCACTCCATCTTTCTTGTCTTATTCTTCTGACATGTCAGACCTTCTCCGTCTCGAGGTCTTTTGTAATGTGGTGCAGGTAGTACCGGCCACCAGATAATATATTTTATTGAAAAATGTAAAATAAGTTAGGGTTAGGGTTAGATAGAAAGATGTGTATAAATAGTAAGTCTGGCCTCATTCCAAGGGTTGGCAAAATTGATGATTTTAAAGTCCACACTTAATAGCAATCTGGTTTTCTCAGTTCTTAGTTGCAGAGCTCAATGCTCCATAGTTTCTAAGTTTTCAGTAGTTATATGCTCCCTTGGAGCCACCATTGTACCACGCACTAGTGATTGCTGGAAGAAATGTTAATGATGAAGCTAGAATTATCTCAATGATTTTGTTGGCATTCTATCTTCTGGGTTGACGGTATTTTATGCTTAATGTTCTTCATGTATTTTTCTTTGATACTTAAAGTAGATTAACGACCTCCTCTCCTTTTCTACTAATAAAATATTAACTGATGGTTGTATATTTCTTCAGTATTTAGTGTAGTATATCAGAGCATTGTTGATGTATTGAACGTTTAGCATGAATATAGGTAGAAGAAATAATTCTAACTCTGTAATATCCTTTTTAGTTTATTTGGTTAAGTGAATGCACACTTGCAGGAAACCCTACTTGCTTGAATCCCCAAAGAAAATGAGTTTAAGATAACCAGTTATCCCCCTTGAAAATAGTCACATCTCCCAACCGAGCCCCACACTGTCAAGACCCTAAAAATTTGAGAGAATCCTTAGATCAGCCCCTAACCCCAGAAGGTTTGTCAAACTCAAGCCTCCTGCTCAAAAGAAATAGACCCTGAAAGCCATACCAGCCACTATTGTCTGGGGGTTTAGCGTACCACAGAATATCCAAACTCCCTAGATGATCCTAGGAACCAGCGCCCAACTTGCTCAAAATTTAGTTCCCCCAATGGCTACATATTTTGATAATACCAGGTCCCCCATGGGAACTTTTCTGGGTGCAACCAATGATTTACCCTCGCACCCGAAAAAGATTTTCCCACGATATGAGCACCTAGGCTCACGAACCGTAGAGGAACATTTCCAGGCATACAAAGATGCCATGAACTAACACTAGATCCAAGATGAAGATGTTGTGACTGGATGTTTCCCCTATCCCTGGGACAGGGAAAATTGAACTGGTACCTTAACCTTCCTGCCAACTCCATCAACAGTTGGTAGGACATGGAGGATGCCTTCTTGGCTACCTTCCGTGTGCACTTGGACCCAGCTTGGTCCCATAGCTAGTTTATTTCTATCAGAAAGGAACCAAATGAACCCCTTACAACGTTCAATCACCAATTCCAATGCACCCTGAAGCGGTGCACGGGTCCTTTCATCCCATCTGTGGAAGTAACCATACAGACCCATCTCAAAGTGATGGACCCCTTCATTGCCACTCTCCTCTAGAGAATAATCGTTGCTACTCTCTTCTAGAGAACAACCACCCCGAGCGACTAGGATACTTTGGAAAAAGCTTACAACCTAGCCTTAGAACTGTTCCATGGTCTCAACAAATCCCCAGGTGGGATTGGACAAAGTATGCGATTCAACATGATCCCTGATGGAACTGTGCACACCGGGGGATATAACCCTAATCTGGCAATGGGTGCCCCCACGATGGAAATGAATCCCCCGCCACCGTCTATAGACCAATAGGCCCGGTACATTTATCCATCATAGACTCAGGCAATACCGGGCCTTGAATCATTTCCTTGGAACTAGTCACAACCGAACCAACAACGGAAAACTCAATCATTCAAAGTGCCTTTCTTCCAGTTGCCCATGGCTGGAGGATTACCGCCCTTGACTCTGGCAAATACTACTGCTTTCCCAAGGAACCAACAATAACAGTGTCACATTATGACACAAACACTCAGCTGACTGCCGAGGTTGAGTCCCTCTGGTGAATATTGTCCACCCTGACTATGGATATTGGTCAACTGAAAGCATGGTCTTATGCACCCCAGAACTCTAATTCCCAAAGAGGGAATATTTTCTCTGGCCAACAAAACAACAATGTCAGAGGGAGAAACTTCAACAAAAGGCCTCGACCCAGCCAACAACAATGGAACAATAACGCGAACACCAGAGGTCCACCCCTGAACCAAAATACCAACCAAAGTGGTGCTAGACCATCCCATTTCACACGAGTCATAGACTTCCAGCCCATGACCAATTAGTGTAGATTGCATGACATAGGCTCGCATAATAAGGTGAACTGTGCCATGCTGGAGAAATTCATCATGATCTCCCAGCTGGACAGACAACAAACATCTGACCATACTCCCTCGGAGCCTCCTGTACAAGAGCTAAATCACAGTGCATTCACCTGTGAGACCATCTTCTTCAGATCCTCTGGAGAAGACGAAGAAGAATCTAAAATGCAAGGATTCTTTGATGAATCGATTCTGGCCTTTGAGGCTAATGTCTTTACCAACCCATGGCCCCCTTACAACACTCAGAGCCAGGCTGGAAAAGGACCAATTTACACGCCGACAGCTCCTAAGGACACTCCTCCCTAAGATAATACAACTGATCGGCCTGTCCCTCCAAAAGGTTCTATCTCTAATCAGGAAAAAGACCCGGCCGAGGGAAGCCACCAATTCCCAGGAGGAAGATTGGACATCACAAAGGTGTTAGAACAAACCACCACCTCCATGACCTTGATGGAGGTTTTGCTAAACTGCCTCAAGAAAAAGAAGTCTCTTTTGAAGCTCCTGGGAAACCCAGAAGTGGTCAGTCACCCGCCCAAGACTATCTCTTTTGAGGACGCCAACACGGCTGTCTTCCAGGAAAATAATGAAGATCCCCCATTCCTACTAGGCTTGAACATACAAGGAAAAAATGTACACAACTACCTAGTAGATTCTGGGGCTTTGGGAAACATCATGCCTCTATCTATATGCCAAAATCTTAGATTCAGACCTACCCCATCTAATGACATGGTGATTCAATTGGATAAAGCTGCTGTGAAAATGGTGGGTGAGCTAAAAAAAATCCAGATACAGCTCATCCAGGACCCCAGAATAGCCAGCATAATTGATATCCAAGTGGTGGACATCCCAGAGACTTATGGGATGTTATTAAGATAGAATTTGTCTAAGTTATTGAATGGATACTTTTCGACCGACTTCTCCCACTTATGGCTCCGCTAGGAAGGAGAATCTAACAAAATCTGGGTTGAAATTGAACCCCGGATGAAATGGGCCCTTACCGAGGTTAGAAAGGTTAATGACATCTTATTCTCTGAGACTTCCTTGGGGGTGTACCAACCCTTTGAAATCTTGACATTTGATTTCACCCCCAGGGAGGATCCCATAGTCTTGCAGAGAATCCAAGACTTAGAAGAAAAACTAAGGGTTGAAGTCAATTCTCAAGGTGCCTTAGCGACCCCCGCTACAATCTTGGCTAGCACTTGGTTTTGGGTACACTATTAGAAACATTTAGAACTAGAGTGTAAGCCTTTCCTTTCCATCGTTACCCATCACATCGATGCCTTCCAGAATAAAGAACATATAGATGATTCCCCGGAACCCGGTATTCTCACTGGAAGCACTTCTTCAGTGTCATTTCCCTAGAGATCTCAATTCCAAACTACTCTAGAGGAAAACCTCACCCAGGCACCACAAGTGTAGGAGGAAGCTCCTCCTAAGTCTCCCAAAGATAATCCAAAAGTTTCTCCGTCTCCCCAGCTCCAGACTATAAACGACGACTTGTGGACCCTTAAGTTTGATGGGTCTTGGTCCAAATAGGGCTATGGGGCCAGAGTATAATTGATCAACCCATGAGGTAAATCCTTCCTCGCATCCTATAAGCTGTAATTCAACTGTACAAACAACATTATAGAGTATGAGGCTTTGGTCCTTAGAATCCTATTTGCATTAAAGAAAGGAATCACCCACCTCCGGGCTCTTGGTGATTCAAAGTTGATTGTCAAATAGGTCCAGAGTCAGTACACATGTCATGATAAAAGGTTGGCCACATACCACAATCAGGCATGGAGCCTTATTGAAGATTTTGATGCCTTCAACATTGATCTTATTCCCTGATGACGAAATTATGTCCCGAATGCCCTCGCTATTTCTGCCTGCACAGTTGAGCCCATGGCCGACTCATGACTCCAGATATTTTTGGTTGAAATGATCCCCACCCCATCCATTCTAGATAACATCACCTATTTTTAGGTTTTTGAGGATGACCAGTATATCCTAGCCTTCATGGCCAATGTTGGTGTCTTTAAGGACCAAATGGTAGAAGAACGAGACCATGACGATACTGGACAGGGTGATGAAGATGATGGGATCGTCGACCTACCTACCAACACCATCCTGAAGGGGATATTTGTGCTTGAACATATCTTTGACTTAGACCCTTAGGGCTGGGAAAAGATATCATCCTCCTCTGAGGGAGGAAAATTTGAGAAAGTAAACATTGGCCAGCCTGGTGAAGAAAAGATGATACACATTGGCACTGCCTGCTCCCCTAAGGAGAAGAAAAATATTCTCGCGATTCTCTGAGAATACATAGACATGATTGCATGGGGGTATGAGGATTTGAAAACATACAACACATCCATTATGACTCATACCATCCCGCTGAAACCTGATGCTAAGCCTTTTTGGCAAAAGCAATGACCGATCAACCCGCTGATCGAGCCTCTGATTCGTTAGGAGGTGGAAAAACTATTGTCAGCCCAGATAATCTTTCCAATCTGGCATACTACCTGGGTTGCCAATTTGGTCCCTATTAGAAAGAAGAGTGATGAAATTCACCTTTGCGTGGATTTCTAAAACTTGAATAGAGCCTCCAAGAAGGATAATCACCCTCTCCCCTTGTTGGATGACGTTTTGCAAATAGTAAATGGATCCCAAATGATGTCTTTCTTGGATGGATACTCTGGGTATAACCAAGTCATGGTTAAGTATGAAGATAGAGACAAAACATCATTCACCACTAAGTGGGGAACGTTTGCATACCGAAGGATGCCCTTTGGCTTGATTAACATAGGGGCCACATTTCAAAAGGCTATGGACATTACATTCGAAGGCCTTGTAAATCGGTGTATAATTATCTACATGGATGATTTGACCATTTTTTCCTAGGATAGGCGTGACCATTCTGCCCAGCTCGCCCAGATTTGCGAGAGATGTCTCCAGTATGGAATATCCCTCAACCCCAAGAAGTGCATATTCAGGGTCACCAAAGGGAAGTTTCTCAGGCACATTATCTTTGAGAAGGGTATCTCTATTGACCATAAGAGAGTGGAAGTGTTGCTAAATTTGCAAATGCCCGGCAACAAGAAAGAGATACGATCTTTCTTTAGAAATATCAACTTTGTCCGGCGGTTCATTACTGGATTCATCGAGATAGTCAAGCCATTCAACAAAATGATGAAAAAGGATACAAAAATTGAGTGGAGTCCTGAAGTGAAGCAGGCATTCACCCAAATTAAACAAACGATAATGGAGGCACCCATCCTGGCCAGCCTAGACTACTCCCTGTCATTTTATATTTACTCTGCTTTGCCACATTCTACTATGGTAGTATTGAACCAGAAGGTCGAGGGGGAAGAATGACCAATAGATTTCATGAGCTCCCCCTTCAAGAATGTCAAAGTCTGGTATTCATCATTGGAAAAGAAAGCCTTTTCTCTTGTTCGCGCTGTGAAGAAATTTTGGCATTACATTCTCCAGAGAAAGGTGCATGCTATTATCCCAGACTAGGCTATGAAATCTTTTCTGATGTAGAGTGAATTGGGTGAGAGATGGGGGAAATGGATGGCCATCCTCTAGGAATATGACTTAGAAATACAGCCCATGAAGATATTCCGAGGCCAAGGACTAAGTCAAGCAATGGCTAAAGAGACTCCCCACATAGAATGTCAAACATACACAATGGAGTCTATCAATCGAGACCCGTGGTACACTGATCTGGTGTACTTATTATTGAATAATCGATGCCTAGAGGGGTTACCTCCCAACAAACACCATGCCCTACAGATGAAGAGTGCCCACTTCATGATCAAAAACTTCGTGCTTTACCGCATAAATTACGAGGGAGTGTATCTTTGGTGCATTGATAGGGACCAAGCTGCAAAAATAATTGAAGAATTCCATGGGCAGTTTGGGACTGGGCATGGCTTAGCTGACACCACCGCCCATCAAATCCTTCAGGCTGGGTAATATTGGCCTTGCATATGTAAAGATGTTTACACTCATGTTTGAAGATGCCATACTTGCCAAACCGTGACACATCATGAGCGTAACCCGACTATGCCTCTACAACCAGTCTTCAAGGCTAGGCCTTTTGCCCGATGGGCATTTAAATTTATCAAGGAAATCAACCCCAACTCGTCTTCCAACCACCAATACATCTTAACTGCAACCGATTACTGCACCCAGTGGTCTGAAGCCATACCTTGCAAAAACAACACAATAGATTTAGTTATCAAATTTCTAGAAGAAAATATCATCACAAGATTCAGAATGCCCTTTGCTATAGTGTGTGACAATGGTCTGGCATTTTCTTTGACATAAATACTTGAATGGACCTATGACTAGAAGATCACTCTAAAGTTATCCATCAACTATTACCCCTAAGGGAATAGTGTTGGTGAAGCAATGAATAAAAAATATACTCGAAGTGATCAAACACCTGCAAGAACAGAATCCCTGGGATTGGCACCAAAAGCTGAGATTTGCCCTCTGGGCAGATCGCATTCAAATTGAGGTTGCCCTAGGAACATCCTCATTCCACCTGGTTTATGGCCAAAACCTATTATACCCAATCAACTTACAGATCCCAGTTTTGCATTTTATTCAGGAATTCAACAACTGAGATAACATTATGGAGGTTCAGCTCCTGAATCTTGTACGGATGGAAGAACAATGAGACGTAGCCCTTGAACATTTTATGTGTCACCAAGTAGTGGTAAAATGATGGTTTGATCATAGAGCCCAGTACAAGGCCTTTCAAATTTCAGACTTAGTCCTTTTGTGGGACAAAGCCCGGGAAAAGAAAGTAAAGCACACCAAGTTCCAACAGCTCTGGCTCGGACCATACCTAATCTCAGAGATCTGCGGGGAAAATACCTATCACATTAACACCATGACTAGAGAACCTATCCCATTGCCTGTCAATGGATATTTCCTCAAACATTACTTTGAATGAGGTCAGTTTTCCCAAAGTTGTATTCTATGTAAATCTCTCTTGCTTATAAATATTTCTTTCCTGGTGCCTCATTGGGAGGTGCCTTGCCTTTTAAATAGTCTTGCTGGCCATTCTCCATGGCTGCCCTCTTTTCTTTTTGCCTTTTGTTTTTTTTGTCTTCTTTTTCGAGTTCCATCATTTTTATCCCCCTCTTGTGAGGACTGGTATGCTTCGCATAACATCTAGTCTCTAGGATATTGCCTTTAGCATGACGGTGAACTTAAGAATCTATTGTTAGCATGATGGAATATGTCTGGTATCCAGAGTTATTTTGCAATTTTGGTAGTACATTATGAGTAATCTGCATTGAATTTATCCCCAGAAGTCTAGTAGTCAATGAAATAAAGATTAAGGGACAAGTAATCAGTTACATCAAGGGTAGATTAGTTGCACTGGTTGGTTGACCCGAGTCTGAACTTTTGAAGATTCTCTCCGGATCTAGAGTTTTCCTTCCCCATTCAGTATATTAAGGTAGGTATAAGGGTGAAAGAAGTACTGCCATTAAATTTAGCTAAGCTTAAGCTTGATGGTGAAAGAAGTACCGCCCTCACACCAAGAAAAGTACAAAGCAACAAAAAAAGAGCAATGGGATGAAGCTCCGGTGTCCAGGAGAAATGAATTAATTTGATGAATTTGGGGTTTTATATACTTAGTGCCTCCTCTCTGCTTTTCCCAGAGGTCATCATCTTGATTTCCTTCCAAAGCACACACTTCACCACTAATGGATAGGATCATGGACTAAATCGCTTATGGCTGGATTTTCTCAGACATGTTACTCTTTGCAAGCAAGATGTTTGAGTGATGATTTATTCTAGTTTTTCTAACCAGAGATTCTATAGTTCTCAAATGCACTAAGGCATTCATCTCAGATAGTCACCATTTATTATGCCCTGCATCCCCGTCCCTACATTTTGTGTGCAAAATGTTGGGTCCCCCTTTTTTTTTTCTACTTCTGGCTCTTGCCTTGTCTTTTTATCTTTGTTTCTTTTGTTTCCCTTCTTTGGGTTTTCTTTCCCGTGGTGTTTTTTTTGCTTTCTATTTTGTTTGTCGTGTCTCTAGGACCCAGACCTGAAGTTGGTTGTTCCTTGTCTAGGAGCCAGACCCTGA
Organism: Thuja plicata; assembly: GCA_018584345.1. NCBI lineage: Eukaryota > Viridiplantae > Streptophyta > Pinopsida > Cupressales > Cupressaceae > Thuja > Thuja plicata. The sequence goes on from MU224931.1 coordinate 5,984,398, forward strand.
ACTTCGAGATTCTCTGCCACGATGTCTTCTTTTCGTAAGAGGGCATGGTTGCACGGAATCCCCAGGCCCAGAGTCCGGAGGTCTGCCTATTCCAGAGTTTGTGGAAGGAAAGGTAACTTTTTTTCACCTTAGGTATAAATAGAAATCACTTGTCATTTTTATAGTTACCGCAATTAAAACACTTAAGCGATTTCATAGTGATTTGAGTGAGGTTAAGTGTGAATTATTGTGAGTTGTTCTGAGCAGTTGTGGTTGGTTTCTGGTATTGATTGGTGATCATTTGGAGGTAGAAGCTATTGTAGAGTGTTCACAGTGCCTTGCCTTCCTTTCTTCCTTCAGATCTTCAGGTCGGTGTCTGGTTTCCTTCCTTCATTTTTCTATTTTTGTGTTTTGTTGGTGTTTTTGCTTCGTTTTGTTTTTCATTTTGCTCTGCGTCCTTCATCTGGTTTTCCACCCATTGGTGGGTTGGCTATGCCCAAGGGTTGTCCACCCTCTATGTAGGTGTAGGATAATGTAGATAATGTATATGTTTGTACATTTCGGATTTGTTTTAGGGTAGCTTCTCTGCATCTTCTTTTCCATTGTAAATTTGATGTATTTAGTGTATATCCTTCTATTTCCATGTATATACCTTTTGTCCCTACTATAGTTTAGGTGTATATGTTATGTATATTCATTTGGTATCATGTCAAACTCGTTGTTCTTCATCTATTTTCATTCACAAGTTTGCAAGCTTGTTCTGGGCAGAATACCATCTAGTCGAAGCTCGGCTCTCAGTCAGTTTCAACCAAGTGGTTTTCTCTCTCCATAAACCAGCCTTAATGACCCATTTATGTCCCATGTATATATTGAATAGTGTCAAAGTGGCCTCCACTTTTCACGTGTTTGGACAGTTGGCACCGCCGTCACCATAACTCCTCATTTATTGTATTGCCACACGATGCCCACGTGGGCCTGACAGACCACTTTTCACGCCCACCTTCCAATGGTTAGTTTTCTGGACCTCAGGTCTTTTGCCTTCACCAGTCCACATGTTACTTTTGTTAAGTATGTCGAAACCCCCGGGCCCGAATAGTGGTTAATTCTACAAGTTTGCATTATATGTATATATATCTTTTCAGGATTTTTGACCTAAACTAACTTTTCAGGAAAAAGAACATGCCTCGGTGGTAAGATCTCTGGATCATGGAATATTGTTTATCTATGAATTCTGATGGTCATCTTTCCTTACAGGTTTTTAAAGCAACACACTTTGATTATGTCTGAGGCTTCCGCATCTTCACCACTCGGGAGTCTAAAACTTCCTTCCATGCCAGTCACCAGGGTAGCCATCAGATCCAAAATGGAGAAGGCCTTAGAAAAATTGCCTCTAAGCATGAATTACCTAAAAGAAAACATCATTATGGGATCAAAGATAGAGTCCCAAGTCCAATTGATCACCGACACCAGTGTTGAAATGTGGCCTGAGATGCAAGCCCTGGTTAAGATAATGTTCATCCAGCAATAGTCTGGAGATCCGTTGGCGATCAACATTAGGGATTCTAGGATCTTGATGGCCGCTTGTTTCCCATGCTCGGTGTAGGCACCAGAACTCATTCTAACACTTGAAGCACATTACAATTCTTTCATCTGGGCTATTATGCTCGCAGCCCCGGTCCCGACCAGATATCCCACCCCCATGGTGTCTCTCGATGCTGCAACTTTTTGGGTAGGGTTGGGGATTCCTCAGTTTGATAGCCCAACTATCGTTACCAGAGCTGATGCCTTAGCACAATTTTAGCAGGTGGAGGTTGCAGCCTGACAATACATGAACAACCATTGGCTCAAGACTCTAAAGAGGGACCCCAAGAAAATAAATTTAGAGATCCCCCAGTCTGAGTTTAAAGAAAGCATCGAGATGGGGATGATAGCACTATGCCCGATCTTCAGGTAACTCCATGCCCAAGAATTCTTAGGGTGGATGTACTACTTCCTACTTGGCATCACCACCGATGGGGAATACTTTGATTGGGCTGCCATAATTTCTAACCATGTAGATTCTCAGTTCCTACAGGTGGCCCAAAAGCACAAATTCTATATGACCTCTTATGTTCTCTGGTCCTTAGCGCAATAATGACCCACAACCAATGGGCTGCTCACATCAGGTGTACTCAGGATCGGCCCAAGTTAGAAGGCTCCCTGGGATTATTTCCCACAAATCCAATGGGAGGCTAGTTTCCCTAGTTTTTGTTGGGTGAATGATGCCTTCATTTACTACAACCTGCTCACACCTACCCGGGATGCAGGATACTGCCTCTCCATGGAGGCAATGGATCTGGTCAGAAGTTATGGCCATTACTATATCCAATTCCAATAGCACACTTACATAAGGATAATCGGCTTCTCTGGGAAACCTTACTTGTTGCCCAAACATTGTGGGAACAAGATAATTCTCTTGGAATATTGCTAGAAAATACTGGAGTTGCATGCCTTATTCACCTTAAATAAGGTGACAAATGTTCCATTCCTAATCACTTGTGGGAATTACTCATGTAGTTTGGCCGCAGCCAAGGAGGCAGACATCAAGCTCAAAAGCTTGAACTTAGCAGAGTTTTATCTAGCATGGAAGAACTTTGATCCGCTGGGAAAAATTACAGTGGCACTTCCCCGGGCGTCAGAGCCCCACCAATATCACATGGAGGATTTCTGGGAAGACTGTCAGGATGATGTCAAAGTCCGGAGCTGGCATTACATCTGGATGACTATGGGGATGATGGAAAGGTTGAAGCTTAAGAAATTTCTAGATGACTTCTCAAACGTCAGACCCACAATAGATCCCCAGTACAAGGCAAAGGGGATTGATAAGTTGGCCCTTCCACTGGTAGACTAGAATACCCAGGAGGGGCCCACCATTAAAGAAATTACTTGCAACATGGTCGAACGCAGCCACAAATATTTTAAGAGAGTGTGCCTTGGGAGTACTCGCAGGGCTGCCCCAGCGGTACCAAGGCTGACTTCTAGGGCCAAAACTTCTTCATATGGGGAGGACAGAGGAAAGAGAATAATGGAAACTCCAACTCCACAGGAGGCCCCCATAAAAGAACAATTGAAACAATCTATAGCGGCCTCCCAGCAGATGAGGGAGAAATTAATCACGTAGTTGGCTACTCCGGTGCTCATGACCGGACCTGTCCATCCTCCCTCTTCCCCTTCGCTGGCAGCCTTAATGGTCAAGGCAATGGGAGTTTATCTGGAAGAAGAATAGGCAGCCTTAAGGGATGCAGAGCCACCTTTGGTCACCAGACAGAAGAAAAGGCTTAATCCAAAGTCAAAGGCAGAAGCAAAGCTGGGGGATGCCTCAGATCCCACAAGTAGAAATCCTTTCTTCTGACTCCCCTGAGCCAAAAAAGGAACTAGAGCATGGTCATGTCCCTACAAATCCTCTCCCTCAAGAATAATTTGATGATGTTTTCAGAACTGATGAGTTTGGGAATTTGTAGGGAGACATTGTATAGCCGGAGGCGGAAATCCTGGCACATGAGGAAGCTCCGAAATAGGAACCTATGCAGGAGTAGGAGGAACAAACAAAAGAAGAAAAGGGGATAGAGAGGTGATTTCCTCCAAAGTCCCAGAAATATAGGATGTAGGAGTTTCAGGCCAACATAGGCAATGTGAACAAATGGCATCGGTTGGGGAAACCGGACCTACGGGAGCAACCGTGACCCCAACTGCCGTGTTCTAGGTGCCACTCCCAAAGGAAAAATTTGGGGATGTAATCACTATGGCCCAAACATTGAACCTTGGTCCATTGCATCCCCCACTACCAAAGGATCTACTGGTAGAAGAAGACACCCCAGCAACAAAAGTTGAGGAAGAGCAGCAACAGGAAGAAGAAGAAAACCCCAGGAGAACCAATGAGGACCTGAATATTACTAAAGATACAAATGGTGGGGAAAAAGACACAGGTACCACCAAAGCAAACATCACTAGTGAGTTGGAAAACATAGGAGAGGAGATGGAAGAAATTCATAGCGTGGAAGGGGCACAACATGATATCAGGGAGAAGTCACAGGAACAAATTTTGGCTACAAAACCACCCCTACCACCACAATGGTTGGTGGAATCTTAGGAGAGGAAGGCCCCATCGACACCCAGAGCCCATCTTTCCTTGGAAAAAATGATGGCTCAAGCACAAAAATTGCCAAAGGTTAAGAAAGCTTGGACAATCCACACTCTTCGGATTGAGCCAGGCGGATAAACAGTCACAGTAATCGTGACACCTTCCCTAGATGGAGATGAGGAAATGAATGAGGCTAGAGATTACAATTTCATAGAAGTGTCGCTGTTAAAAGAAGCAGCCAAGGCAATAGAGGCTCGATGTGTAAAGGAAGCTCAAAATTTCAAAGCGAAAAAGGAGAAAAATGCAAACCTCATGGGATTTATAACTGAGCTAGCCCGGCCCATTAATTTTATTCCTCTGGGGGCCTATACATCTAATGCACCACTTCTACAGAGTGATATAGACTCATTACGGGTGATGAAGTATAAAGGCAAAGTGGCTGATGAATGGGTTGCCTTGCAGTTGGGAAATATCTGGCGTTTCCTGGTGTCCACCCTCCTGGATTTATATGCAGCCCACCATGTCTTACACAAGGCTGAAACCACCATTAGCATATGGGAGGGGGACATCGAGAATTATGAAGCATGGAAAGTTGAGTTAGAAGAACTCATTGGCCTTGGAGTGGAGATTGTCTACGAGTCTGAAATTTTAGGAGAGGAATCATTTGATTTTGTGAAGACCCAGCACTCCAAAGTTGACCTCACATTGGGGGTACTCATGCAACTGGTAGGGACTCCGCGTGATAAGGTCATTGCAGTGTAATATTCTTTTAATTTATACAAGTCTTTTGTTACAAATATCTCGGGAGCTAATCCATTCAACACTGACACATGCACGCCGGAGGAGTATGTTTTGGGTAAATTTGATGAATTAATGGAATCAAGGTATCAATCCTCGAAGGGAATAGACAGAGCTAAAATGACGTGAATAAATTGCATGGTGCTCAGTGGCCATGATGCGGAAAAGATGGCCAATGAATTTAAGGGAAACATTCTGGAACTGGGGGAACAGATTGAGGTGGCCAAGTACCGACGGGCTGGCCTTAAAGACATTGATGAAGATGGGATCTCTCGCCTCCTCCATACTTTCAATGATAGTAAGTAACAATAAATATTCTCTAGGGGCCAGAGAAAACCTAATTATTTTGTATTCTTTATTCTTTTGAAACACAAGTTCTCAGATCCCGAAATTCCAAATCTTACATTTTGTATTCTTTAAATTAATCCATGTCCCGGTCCCCAATGTCGACCGGTCACTTTCAAGGTAGTTAATTAAGGATGTCAGAAGGTGGGTAATCACAATAGGACAAATCAACTCGATGGGAGGTTTTCTAACAAATGGTCTTCCCAAGGCATTGCTTCAACGTTACACCTGGCGCATCAGAGACAGGGTGCCGCCATCCCATTTATGATGTATGTAGCCTCAATCCCTAGGGGATCAGATTTCGTCCTTCTCCCTTCTAGCTCTCTTCTCGAGGCCAATTCTTCCACTCCATCTTTCTTGTCTTATTATTCATACATGTCAGACCTTCTCTGTCTCAAGGTCTTTTATAACATGGTGTAGGTAGTACCGGCCACCGGATAATATATTTTATTGTAAAATATAAATTAAGTTAGGGTTAGGGTTACATAGAAAGATGTGTATAAATAGTAAGTCCAACCTCATTCCAAGGGTTGGTGAAATTGATGATTTTGCAGCCCACACTTAATAGCAATCTGGTTTTCTCAGTTCTTAGTTGCAAAGCTCAATGCTCCATAGTTTCTAAGTTTTCTGTAGTTAGATGCTTCCTTGGACCCACCATTGTACCACACACCAATGCTTGCTGGAAGAAATGTTAATGACAAAGCTGGAATTCTCTCAATGATGTTGTTGGCATTCTGTCTTCTGGGTTGACAGTATTTTATGCTTAATGTTCTTCATGTCTTTTGCTTTGATACTTAAAGTAGATTAATAACCTCCTCTCCTTTGCTACTAATAAAATATTAACTGATGGTTGTATATTTCTTCGGTATTTAGTGTAGTATATCAGAGAATTGTTGATGAATTGAATGTTTAGCATGACTATAGGTAGACAAAATATTTCTAACTCCGCAATATCCTTTTCAGTTTATTTTGTTAAGTGAATGTGCGCTTGCAGGAAACTCTACTTGCTTGAATCCCCGAAGAAAATGAGTTGAAGATAACTAGCTATCCCCCTCAAAAATAGTCACATCTCCCAACTGAGCTCCACACCATCGAGATCCGACTCTCATGTGCTTGGAGGCCCAGGGAATCTCATTTCCTCGGACAACCTTTACAGGAAAAGTTGGTCAGTACCTCGGTACCCGGTGACAACTTACACCTGTTGGCAGACCCAGTCACCAAAGTCCCATCAACAGAAACAACAAAAAAATCACTTTCCACACAAAAAAAAAGCTAAAGAAAAATTAGCAAGCTCACAAGTAACTCTAAAAAAAGTAATGTGAGTAAAATAACCCATTAAATTTTTGGAGTATGAGAAACATTGAGAGGGGGGGTGAATTAGATTTATAAAATTTTAAGTTTCTTTTGAAAATGTTTGATCATGAATTGAAACTTTGGTTAAATGTAAATACTTATAAACTAGTCTATTTTCCACAACTGACAAACTGATTCTAAATGATGCCAAATTAAACAAGATTAATAGTGCAAAATTAGAGACACAATAACACAAATTTTGTCTTGAGTGGAAAACCCTCAATGGGAATAAAAACTACTCAAAATGCCTTACTGGATTATAAAAAATGCCTCACTGACTATCAACAATGCCTCACTGGCTAATAATCAAAGTTATGAAGAGTATGAGATTCTTTTTACAACCTTCTAGCTTCCTGGATATCTCATGAAATTATGAGATTTAGACTATATGTACTATAATGCATGAGTACTCACTATGATACATATAGACTATGTCATTTTCATACAAACATATAACAAGTAACAAATTTATAGGGATGTAAAAAAAATGACATAAGCAGTAGAACAACATCTTGACACTATTAAACCCTCAGCATAAACCCTTTCAAGAATATGAAACCTTCTACTCAAAACCCTTTCAAAGAGAAAACCTCCAAAATACACAATCTTCCTTTTAAACTCTTTTCTTTTTTTCAATAACTATGTCGCTATTAACAAATGAAGAACCTTTCTTTATACTACTAAAACCTTCAAAAAAGTACCATATTTTCATTTCAAAAAATAATCTCAATTTCCTTCAACTGATTCCCAAAACCAACCCTTTAACAACTATTATGAAACATAAAGAGTTTCAAAAAAGATCATAACTAATTCATATTTTACCATAAGAAAGAGAAACATCAGTTTCCCAAACACTTGAAATGAACAATAATTATTTTGCATTTTAAACTGAAACAAAATACCAATCTCAAGAAGTGATGCCACCAATCTTTTATGCTCACTGAACCATCTCTAAGTCCACTTATCAAAACCACCACAGTCAACTTCCATGTCAATTTTAGTTATCGTGCCCTAGTTCTTTTGCAGCTAGAGTTTGCAAATGAAACCATAAACAATGATTTATAAACATAGAACCATCCAATTCAATGCCCTATCTTATAATAATGACCTTAATCATTATGCCAAATACAACATAAAATCATTCCCAGAATATTCCCATAATGATGCTCTAAAGTCATAAACTTGATGACTATAATAATGCCCAAAAATAATGATATCAAAACTATATTTTTGATTAATATATCAAACCCGTGCCTTCATAATAATAATGTTTGTTGAAATTGCAAATAAAGTCAATAAAAAAAGATGCTAGCCAATTGTAAATAGTGCATGATGATATTAATCAAGAACTATAGTCCACCCATGTGCTCATGATAATGTCATTTGACATTCAAAGTAATGTTTTTCCAATGATAGTATATTGAAACCAATATAATTACAATGGTAATGTCCTCTTACAATGATTTTAAACAATAGCCATAAACAACTTTGAAGACCATTATAACCATATTTTTTGTCAAAAACAAAATACATCTACCACTACAATAATATCATTACTGTATGATGTCAAATGTCACTATGGTAGTGATTTGATACCAACTCAAAATTATCAACTGTAAGGCCATAGAAGTCATGATCTTATCATGATACCTTATCACTAGATATGTTTAAACTTGTACACACTAGAACTTCAATGTCATATGGATTATGTATTCAGTAAGAAATTTAATGACCTATCAATGAATGCATTGACAAATTGTTAAGTTCTTTATTAAAAGCACACCACATAGGACATTGAACCCTAATTAGTGCAAGTGTTAATATGTATCAAGTAATAAGATATCATAAAAAATATTATTGACAAATAAATAACATAGGCTATAATATACATATATACTATCATCCTGTGAAGAATCAACACTGATAAATGCATCATAGGCCACAATATGCATATATATTGTCATCTTGTGAAGAATAAACATTGCTAAATTCTTGTATACACTGTATGATAATTATACCAATCTGAACAAGAACCTATTACTGTCACTATCTAGCATCCTAAACTAATGTATGCCAAAATATCAATGCTCAAAACAAGGCAATTGAATATCAATCAATTGAACTGAACCAATCAAATTAATACCTAATCCTTATACCTTTAGGTGTCTTTGACATCTATTAGAATAATTCAGAAGGGAGGGGGGGTAAATCAGTGGCCTTAAAAATAATTCCAAAAGATCCAACCAAAAACTTATTTTTTTAAATATAATATCCTTAATTATCTTACTGTCCCAATATCATCAAGATGTATGCCATAAATAACTTTAACAAATATAAACTACTCAGTAAGATATATTGTTTATCTTTTCTTGACTTTACCGAGTAGCAGCAAATAAACTTAGAGTTAACTGACCAATCCAGTTTCAATAATGTGTAAAGAAAAATATCAATGCAATGAAACATATGCACATTTGACACAGATTTTTCACGTGGAAACCCAATATGGGAAAAATCACTTGGGACTGGTAACCCAAACTAATTTTGTTAGAATTATTGGAATGATGTACTGAGAGGGGAGGGGTGAATCAGTACCTCTAAATTTTTTTATGTGATTGGGCCATTAACCTTTGTGTCATCAAATTTGTATATACCTATCTATTTATTCATCTTTGATTATGTATGTGTGATCATAATATAAGTTCTTTATATGTATAAACATTCAAGAAACATTCATGAAAATAAATAACACATAACACATGATATGATATCGCAAAAAACTCATGTTAGGAAGTAAAAACTACGGTGGGGATGTCTACCCACAAAACTTCACTATCTACAGATAAGAAGGGAGCCGGTAAAGGCTTACAAATGATCACTTCCGATGATCTACCCTATTAAGAGTATTAGAGTGGAGACTTGTTAGGATCTACTTCATTTGAAGCTTTAGCAACACCATTAGGTGTGCACTTTGTTAAGAGATTTGTCAAAGAGCTGTTAAGTCCACCTTCTACAAAAGGATTTATGTTGTGATGCACTTGTTAGAATATAACTACAATATAAATGTTGATCTGATAGTGAATGCAATCTCTAATTTCTGATAACAGATCCTGTATAGCTTACAATGTATGTATGTAATCATCTTGAGTGATTGAATAATACCTTGTCTCTGCTCGTCGGTAGCCTTCCTGTGTTCTTGATAACTATTGTGATATTTTTCTGGAGTTTACATGAATTCTCTTCTTCTTAGATGCTCTCCATAGCTACTATAATTCTTCAAATGATTACAAGTCCTTTTTATTACAAATGATGGAACATCTATTTATACTACTTTCTAGCTCTATTCTTGATTCACACTTTTCAAATTAACTCTATATCCAAGGTTTACAACTTGACCTTGATCTTTAGTTAGATATGTTTTAGATCCATTAGGATGCTTTAAAACATTTACAATATGCTTTCTTGACCCTTAAGTTAAAATTTAAAATAAACAAAAACTCTATAAATAGAATTACATTGCTTTATCTGACGTGTAAAAATCAGATCCACTTTTTGCGGGTTCTTTAACTGACTATCGGTTCTGATGGTCAAGCTGCTCTGTCAGTCTATCAGTTTTCTTCTTCGTCGGTGTTCCTTACTTGAATTGTTCATCGGGTATGCCATTTCTACTTCGTCAGTGATGTTCTCAAAATTGTATCGTCAGTTATGCTTTTCGTCGATAATTTCTATACTTAGCATTTTCACGTTAGACATTTTGTCCTATCGGGTATGCTTGTTGTCCGTTAGTTATGCTTATACCGATGACCTTCATCATGTTTTTCCCTTTAAGTATACTAATGGAAAAACTTAATGTCATCAATCTCCCCCTTTGACATTAGTATCAAAAACTGATATGTGCAACACACTTGATGCATTAATATGTACACCCGTGTATACTTCTTCCTTAGTCGTGAAATGACTCTCCCTATGCATATGCCGGTAAGTGTAAGTTTATGTACATGTCTATCTTTTTGTACATACATTATACATATCCTCAATGTATTTGTACATATGTATACATTCCTCCTTTTTTTTAAAGTATTTTGTACATATGTATACATGCCTCCCTTTTTGATAATGAGGGCAAAGGTACTTACATCTTTTCAAAAATGTGATAGTGTGAGGCTTTGATTTCCTCTATCATTTTCTCCCATTTCTCCTTAAAATTCTCAAGAGCCAAATGCTCAAGTGATATCCTCACATGCATGTCATATATGTTGTCTACCACAAACATCTCTAGGGTCATGATTAGATTTCTTGCATCTGTAATATGCTATTGCAGAGTGGTGAGGTTTGGTGAAATTTGAGCTTGAAGCTCTGTAACCTCATTTCTAAATTGAGTCTCTAAATCCCATATTTCTTGTCTTAATTTGTTTACCTATGTTATCTTTTTATGATGCAACTTTATAGTGTTTGCATCAGAGGTTAGAATTAGTGCACTAGCTGTTAGATCTAAATCTAATTGTGACAACTTTTCACTATTTTATTTAGTGAAATTTTCTAATGTGCATAATTTTTGAACTAAGGTAACAACTTCAAAAATCATAGGTTTTAATTCACTTGCTAGTTCATATAGATTTACCTTGTTCTCTGCCACTTCTTGGCTGATCTTCTCAATTATTTTGAGTTGATACTTCATCTCTGCCTGTTCTTTCGTTGCCTTCTTTGTATCTACATTCTGATTTGTGATAGCATTAGTAAGAACTGCTATTTGTTCCATGAATGATGTGTTATCTTCAATTTTTACATCAGGAACAATTTTTTGTAGAATATCCCTTGCCGATTCAAGTGCTTTGGCTTCCCTATGTGCCTTTCTCATTTTCTCTTGAATTGCCTTTCTTTGACACATTACTCCAAATTTTTTAAGTGTTTCAGTATCTAAAGTAGATACATCCCACTTGGGTATTTCTATTACCTCATCAAGTGTGATAGCCAAGATATCTTTCTTCAATGCCTTTTACTTTTTCTTCTTTGGCTGGGAGGCAGATTGGTGTCCTACCATTTGTAAACCTTGAGATTGGATTGATTTGGTGGGTGAGGGTCGAGAAGATGAAGCATCTTGTTGTTTCTGTTCTGAGTCCACCAGCTGGTTTTGTGAAGACGTCTCCTCATTTGCCTTGGGTGTATCAACATATTTATCTTCTTTTTATTCCTTTCTTTCATCCTCTTTGAATTTTTCACTCTTTTCTTTCTCTTCATCCTTTTTCAATGTTTAATTTATTTTGTTAGCTGTTAGGCTTCTTCTTCAAGGCACTTGGCTCTGATACCAATTATTAGAATATTCCCAAAGGATAACTGAGAAGGGGAGGTGAATCAGTTATCAGTTGATTTAATTCTTTTCTTTTATTAACTCCATAATACAATAAAGTAAATGCACATTCAGATAACACAATAGACAACACCACAATTTGGTTACGGGGAAACCAAATGGTAAAAACCCCGGTGGGAATTAACACCCACAATGAACTATACTTGTTTATAATAATCCTTGTTAGAAGATCTTTCAACCATGTTAGGAGCTATTCTTTATAATGTAATAAGTATAGTGACCTGGTTAAGGGTCTGACCCTATTAGGAGTCTTTTACAAATAACCCTGTTAAGGGTGAGGACTCACTTTCCAAAAGCTCACTGCTTTAATGGTGAAGGCTACAACCTTCTGTAGAACATATATGCACTATATCTAATGATGAAGTGTAGAGTAGACCTGTTGTCTTGATCAGTTCCAATGTATTGTAATCTTCCACTGCTTCTTCACATAGATCCTTGATCAATGAAATACATCTGATATTCTGCTCTGCACTTTTCTTGTATATTTTCTTATCATTCACACTTAGCATTTCAAAAATGACTTTCTATAAGTATCCTCCTCAAAGTATAAGATCATGGGACCTATTAGGAAATTCTTCATAACATCCTTGTCAGCTTTACTAATCACACAAGCATAATTGCAACCGTGCAATATAAACTGAATAGATGTGACGCTTCACTAAGTTAGCCTCACCAAATTAACTCTAACTTTGCAATCTTGTTAAAACCCATTTGGTGCCTTTAGATAATTATCTTCAACTCATAACTAAATTTGAATATACACACGCATATCCCAAAGATAGGTGCAACTCAAGAACCAATGCAATATGTCATCTTTGTACAGACAAACTCCAGAAACTGTAACTACCACTAACAGAATTCAACTCAACTCAAAATTAATATCTGAGTCTGTGTGTATGAACACAACATAATAAACATGTCTATAATATGAACATAACTATGCAAGGGTTGATAAAATCATTCTGATAAGTACATACAAAACACTGTTGTATATTATATGTTGTCATCAATGACAAACATACAATCAACTAGCTGCTAGAAGTAAATCTCCAACAATCTCCCCGTTTGACATTGATGGCAACATATGATATTAAAAGCATCTTCAGCACATGGGGTCTTATTTCTTTTTACAATCTTCTCAATATCCTCATCAAAGATTCCTCTACTTCTGCAACTCCTCTATCTTTGTTTATACTCCCCCAGAGTTTATGCTCCCCCTTACTATATACTCCCCCTTTGACATCAATGGCAAAGGGTGCCATAAGGAATTAGGCACAAGTACTACTCTAGAAGTAGAGTAGTCAACCATTTATCAATCACTCTGGACTAATGTTCTTGCTACTTTATCTATTCAGACTCAGGAGAGGGAATTACTCCTAACTTCTCCCTGAGATACTCAAAAGTATCTTTTGATAAAGGCTTTGTGAAAATATCTGCCAACTATTCTTTGGTGCTCACATAGTCCAATATTACTTCATTATCTGTAACTTTTTCTCTAAGAAAATGGTATTTGATCTCAATGTGCTTTGTCTTTGCATGCATCACAGGGTTCTTGGACATGTTGATAGTACTGGTGTTATCATAGTGAATAACAATAGGATAGTCAACCTGTATACCAAAATCTTTAACCATCTGCTTGATCCAAACCATTGTTGAACAATTCAATGTTGTTGCAATATATTCAACTTTTGCTATCGACTAAGAGATGCAATTCTGCTTCTTGCTTACCCAAGAAACCAACCTATCTCCAAAAAATACTGCTCCTCCAGAAGTACTCTTCCTGTCATCAAGACAACTTTCCCAATCTGCATATGTATATACATATAGTTGTACATTCTCTGATTTAGGATACCGTAAACCATAGTCTATAGTTCCCTTTAGATATCTAAATATTCTCTTTATTTCTATTAGGTGATTATGTTTTGGTTTAGCTACAAATATACCAACAATGCCAACTGCATTAGATATATATGGTCTAGATTGAGTGAGATATATAAGTTTTCCAATCATAGACTTGTACAATGTCTTGTCCACTGCTGCAGAATCATCCTCTTTAGAAAGCTTGCTTCCTGTTATCATAGGAGTGCATACTGGCTTATAGTCTTCCATCTTGAAAGTCTTTAGTATTTCCTTCACATATTTGGACTGATTTATAAATATTCCTTTATCTGTCTGCTTTACATTCAATCCCAAAAATTATTTTATAGGACCAATCATGCTCATTTCAAATTCATTCTGCATTTCTTTTGCAAATTTTGAACTAAGCTTGTCATTACCTCCAAAGATAATGTCATCAACAAATATGGAAACAAGTA
>MU224931.1:6001186-6020198 GCA_018584345.1 Thuja plicata
GTAGTCGAGTATTGCTAATAATTAAATTAGTTAATTATTAGTTCATCTACTCTTAGCTTAAGTTAGACTTAGGAAAGTTTCCTTTTCTGAGTTGTTTCCCTTTTAGGGTTTTGGTATCCTTTATAAGTATTGACCGACTTTCATTTCATAAGGAGATTGTATTATTTTAATCATTGTTAATAGAAGCTTATTTCTATCACAATGCTTTTTCAGTCTCTGGCCTATCGGCCGCCCTAGCTTTCTCTTTCTGTCTTCATTCTGTTTGTAATAGCTATGCATGCAGGTGTTCTTGGGTAGATTGATATTCATCAATCTCAACATCTTCAACATTTAAAGGTTCAATATGTGAAAGTAAACATACCTCTTTATCCACTATTAACCTTTTTTCTTTTGATCTAGTCAAAATACTGCTGCTCTGATCTCCAATGATATCATCTTTTGAATGATACCTAGATGTGAACTTTAAAACTTTTGGTGTGACATCCTCATATGTAATCTATGATACTTATTTTCTTAATCTAGGTTCATTACATGATACATCAATACAATCAAAAATTTATTCAATAACAGTGTCTTTACTGCTAGGCCTGGGTTCATCCTCAATCATGGGTGCATATTCATAGTATCTCTCTTGAACCATGAACTTTTCCCTTCTTTCTGCTATCACATTCTGCTGTGGGGTTCTAGGCGCACTCAACTATCTTTTAATTCCATGTTCTTCACAGTAGTCATAAAACTTGTCAGAGGTGAATTCTCCTCCTTTATTAGATCTCAGACCCTTTAGTTTTAATCCATATTCATTCTCCACTTTTGCTTTGAATATTTTGAACTTCTTAAAGGCTTCAGACTTCACCATTAAGAATGCAACCCACATCATCCTTGAAAAATCATCAACAAACAAAATGAAGTACCTTTCTTTGTAATATGATATGGTTTGTGTAGGATCACATAAATCTGTATGAACTAGGTCTAACTTGTTTTCAGATGAGTTCTACTTGCTTCTGAAAGAGCTCCTTACATGCTTTCCCATAACACATTCCTTGCACATTGTTTCAACCGGTCTTGCAAGACTTGGAAGGTCTCTAACTGCTTTGACATTTCTTATCTTCACTGTATTATCAAAATTGATATGACATAGTCTCTTGTGCCATAGCCAATTGTCATCCACCTTTGCAACAAAACAACTTACATCTAAATTGAGCTGAAAAACATTACCTTTTTTTTTTGAGCCTGATGCAATCGTCTCCTCCTTTGTTTCTAATAATGCATTTGTTGTCTTTGAATTCCAAATGATAACATTTGTCAAGTAGTTGTCCAACACTTAGTAAATTATGATGTAATCCATCAACATAGAGAACATCATTTGTCTTGCTCTTTCCATCCAGGGTGATGGATCCTCTGCCTATGATAGGTTTGGGAGTGTTATCTCCAAATATAACCATACCACCTTTGTACTTGTCTAGATGAACAAGTCTATCTTTATCACCTATCATGTAGTGTGAGCATCCACTATCAATGATCCAATCAGTTCTGATGTCTATTTTGGAAATTAGGGCTAACTCTTGTGCTTCATTTTCATCTTCAATGTCCATTTCCTCAAGCAATTTTTCCATGTCTTTAAATGCAACGAATCTATTTTCATATTCTCTTGAATCTTCATCAGTTACACCTTCTTCAGCATGATATCATTCCTTCATGTATTTAGGTTTATAATCAGATCTAAATTTCTTTACTCTTGTAGGACACTTGGATGCAAAGTGACTGATCTTGTTGCATTAAAAACATTTGAATGGAAGTTGTCCTTCATATTTCCCTTTGCCTTTATTTTCTCTTTTATAAATCATGGCGATGATTTCTTCTAGTTCTTCATCATCTTCTTCCTTCTCATTATTATTAGAGATGTGAGATTTCTTACCATGGACTGAAGATTTGAAGGTTGTTTCACTTTTGGGTTCAGCCTTCAATCTAGATATCTCAAATGAAGAGATTTTATTGATCAAAGTCTCTCTTGTGAAGTCTTGTGCAAATTGTATGGTTTATTCTAGAATATTGATCTTGCTCTCATAGTCTGCTATTAAAGTAGTCATCAGTTTGTCCATTATGACTTCTTCTAATATTTCTCCACCATTGTTTCTGATTCTAGAAACTGCTTCATTTATCCTTTGATTATAGGCTCTAATGTTCTCTTCAGCTAACATCTCAAGATTGTTGTATTTCTTTTTCCATGTCTTCCTGCGTACATTCTTTGCTTGGATATCCCCTTCAAACATGTCTTCTAAATACTTCCATATTGTGTATGCCTTGTCTACTTTCTTGATATCAGAGAATTCACTGTCAAATAGTGCACTTGTAAGGGCTTCTTTGGCAACTGCATTAGCTGTGAATGTATCCTTCTGTTTACTAGAAGCATCATCTCTTGAGAGGTATTTTAGAGAGGGAATAACAACTTCTTGTGTGGCTATCTCAAAGATGTCAAAACCAACACACTGTAAATGTGTTATCATTTTGTTCTTCCAATCCAGATAATTTTCTCCATCGAACTTAGGACTCTCTTTTCTGAAGTATGTCATATGATCTACCTTAAGCTGTTAGGTTTCTTCTTCAAGGCACTTGGCTCTGATACCAATTATTAGAATAGTCCAAAAGGATAACTGAGAGGGGGGGTGAATCAATTATCATCTAATTTAATTCTTTTCTTTTATTAACTCCAAAATACAATAAAGTAAATGCACATTCAGATAACAAAATAGACAACACCACAATTTGGTTACGGGGAAACCAAATGGTAAAAGCCCCGGTGGGAATTAACACCCACAATGAACTATACTTGTTTATAATAATCCCTATTAGAAGATCTTTCAACCCTTTTAGGATTTGTTCTTTACAATGCAATAAGTATAGTGACTTGGTTAAGGGTCTGACCATGTTAGGATTCTTTTACAAAAAACCCTGTTAAGGGTGAGGACTCACTGTCCAAAAGCTCACTGCTTTAATGGTGAAGGCTACAACCTTCTGTAGAATAGATATGCACTATATATAATGATAAACTATAGAGTAGACCTATCTTGATCAGTTCCAATGTATTGTAATCTTCCACTGCTTCTTCACATAGATCCTTGATGAATAAAATACATCTGATATTCTACTCTGCACTTTTCCTGTATATTTTCTTATCATTCACACTTAGTATTTCAAAAATGACTTTCTATAAGTATCCTCCTAAAAGTATAAGATCATGGGACCTATTAGGCAACTCTTCATAACATCCTTGTCAGTTTTACTAATCACGCAAGCATAATTACAACCGTGCAATATAAACTGAATAGACACGACGCTTCACTAAGTCAGCCACACCAAATTAACTCTAACTTTGCAATCTTGTTAAAACTTGTTTGGAAATTTTAGATAATTATCTTCAACTCATAAATAAACTTGAATATACACACGCATATCCCAAAGATAGGAACAACTCAAGAACCAATGCAATACATCAACTTTGTACAGACAAACTCCAGAAACTTTAACTGCCACTAACAAAATTACACAACACAACTAAAACTTAATATCTGAGTCTGCGTGTATGAACACAACATAATAAACATGTCTACAATATGAACATAATCGCACAAGGATTGATAAAATCATTCTGATAAGTACATATAGAACACTGATGTATATTATATGTTATCATCAATGACAAACATACAATCAACTAGCTGCTAGAAGTAAATCTCCAACAATCTCCCCTTTGACATTGATGGCAACATATGATATTAAAAGCATCTTCAGCACATGGTTTCTTCCTTCTTTTACAATCTTCTCAATATCCTCATCAAAGATTCTTTTACAGTTGCAACTCCTCTGTCTTTGTTTATACTCCCCCAGAGTATATGCTCCCCCTTACTATATACTCCCCCTTTGACATCAATGGCAAAGGGTGCCATAAGAAATTAGGCACATGTACTACTCCAGAAGTAGAGTAGTCAACCATTTATCAGTCACTCTGGAATGATGTTCTTGCTGCTTTATCTAATCAGACTCAGGAGAGGGAATTACTCCCAACTTCTCCCTGAGATACTCAAAAGTATCTTTTGATAAAGGCTTTGTGAAAATATCTGCCAACTATTCTTTGGTGCTCACATAGTCCAATATTACTTCATTATCTGTAACTTTTTCTCTAAGAAAATGGTATTTGATCTTAATGTGCTTTGTCTTTGCATGCATCATAGGGTTCTTGGACATGTTGATAGTACTGGTGTTATCACAGTGAATAACAATAGGATATTCAACCTGTATACAAAAATGTTTAACCATCTGCTTGATCCAAACCATTGTTGAAAAATTCAATGTTGTTGCAATATATTCAACTTCTGCTGTCGACTAAGAGATACAATTCTGCTTCTTTCTTACCCAAGAAACCAACCTATCTCCAAGAAATACTGCTCCTCCAGAAGTACTCTTCCTGTCATCAAGATAACCTGCCCAATCTGCATATGTATTTACATGAAGTTGTACATTCTCTTATTTAGGATACCATAAACCATAGTCTATAGTTCCCTTTAGATATCTGAATATTCTCTTTATTTCCATTAGGTGATTCTATTTTGGTTCACCTGCAAATATACCAACAATGCCAACTACATTAGATATATCTGGTCTAGATTGAGTAAGATATAGAAGTTTTCCAATCATAGACTTGTGCAATGTCTTGTCCACTGCTGTGGAATCATCCTCTTTAGAAAGCTTGCTTCATGTTATCATAGGAGTGCATACTTGCTTACAGTCTTCCATATTGAATGTCTTTAGTATTTCCTTCACATATTTAGACTGATTTATAATTATTCCTTTATTTTTTTTCTTTACATTCAATCCCAAAAAATATTTTATAGGACCAATCATGCTCATTTCAAATTCATTTTGCATTTCTTTTGCAAATTCTGAACTAAGCTTGTCATTACCTCCAAAGATAATGTCATCAAAAAATATGGCAACAAGTAATAGTCCATCAGGTGTCTCTCTTATGAATAAGTTGCAATCTGCTGCTCCTTTCTTAAATCCAATATTGGTAAGATAACCATGTAGTCTCTCATACCAAGCTCTTGGGGCCTGTTTAAGTCCATAAAGTTCTTTCTTCAATTTGCATACCATGTCTGGTTTATCTGACAGATTAAATCCTTTAGGTTGTTCTATGTAGACTTCTTCCTTCAAGTCACCATTCAGAAAGGCTATTTTGACATCCATTTGATATACTTTAAAATCCTTGAATGTTGCATAATCCAAGAATAAATTTATGGCTACCAGTCTTCTCATAGGGACAAATGTATCAGTGTAATCTATCCCTTCCCTTTGTGCATATCTTTTACACACTAGTCTAGCTTTGTTTCTGACCACTATACCATCTTCGTTCATCTTGTTCTTGAATACCCATTTTGTTCCAATCACATTTTTGTCACTAGGTCTAGGAACCAATTCCCATGTGTCATATTTAATTATTTGATCTAATTCATCTTCCATTGCTTTCTGCCAATCAAAATCCTTGCAAGCATCTTCAACATTTAAAGGTTCAATTTGTGAAAGTAAACATACCTCTTCATCCACTGTTAACCTTTTTTCTTTTGATCTAGTCAAAACAGTGCTGCT
Organism: Thuja plicata; assembly: GCA_018584345.1. Lineage (NCBI taxonomy): Eukaryota > Viridiplantae > Streptophyta > Pinopsida > Cupressales > Cupressaceae > Thuja > Thuja plicata. Next base: position 6,006,827 of record MU224931.1, read on the forward strand.
CTGATCTCCAATGATATCATCTTTTGAATGATACCTAGATGTGAAATTTGAAACTTTTGGTGTGACATCCTCATCTGTAATCTATGATACTTCTTTACTTGATCCAGGTTCATTACATGATACATCAATACAATCAAACATTTCTTCAATAACAGTGTCTTTAGTGCTAGGCATGGGTTCATCCTCAATCATGGGTGCATATTCATAGTATCTCTCTTGAACCATGAACTTTTCATCAATCTTCATAGTGCACGATGTATCAAGTATGATCATGTTCCTTCATTCTGCTATCTCATTCTGCTATGGGGTTCTAGGTGCACTCAACTGTCTTTTAATTCCATGTTCTTCACAATAGTCATAAAACTGGTCAGAGGTGAATTCTCCTCCTTTATCAGATCTCAGACACTTTAGTTTTAATCCAAATTCATTCTCCACTTTGGCTTTGAATATTTTGAACTTCTCAAAGGCTTCATACTTCTCTATTAAGAATGAAACCCACATCAACCTTGAAAAATCATCAACAAACAAAATGAAATACCTTTCTCTATAATATGATTTGGTTTGTGTAGGACCACATAAATCTATATGCATTATGTCTAACTTGTTTTCAGCTGAGTTCTGCTTGCTTCTGAAAGAGCTCCTTACATGCTTTCCCATAACACATTCCCTGCACATTGTGTCAACTGGTCTTGCAATAATTGGAAGGTCTCTAACTACTTTGACATTGCTTATCTTCACTATATTATCAAAATTGATATGACATAGTCTCTTGTGCCATAGCCAACTGTCATCCACCTTTGCAACAAAACAACTTACATCTAAATTGAGCTGAAAAACATTACCTTTTGTTTTTGAGCCTGATGCAATCATGTTTTCTTTGTTTCTAATAATGCATTTGTTTTCTTTGAATTCCAAATGATAACGTTTGTCAAGTAGCTATCCAACACTTAGTAAATTATGATGTAATCCATCAACATAGAGAACATCATATGTCTTGTTCTTTCCATCCAGGGTGATAGATCCTCTGCCTATGATAGGTTTGGAAGTGTTATCTCCAAATATAACCATACCACCTTTGTACTTGTCTAGATGAAAAAATCTGTCTTTATCACCTGTTATGTGGTGTGAGCATCCGCTATCAATGATCCAATCAGTTCTGATGTCTGTTTTGGAAATTAGGGCTAACTCCTATGCTTCCTTTTCATCTTCAATGTCCATTTCCTCAAGAAAATTTTCCATGTCTTTAAGGGAAACGAATCCATTTTCATCTTCTCCTGAATCTTCATCAATTACACCTTCTTCAGCATGATAGCATTCCTTCCTACATTTAGGTTTATAATCAGATCAGAATTTCTTTACTCTTGTAGGACACTTGGATGCAAAGTGACTGATCTTGTTGGATGAAAAACATTTGAATGGAAGTTGTCCTTCATATTTCCCTTTGCCTTTATTTTCTCTTTTAGAAATCATGGCGATGATTTCTTCTAGTTCTTCATCAACTTATTCCTTCTCATTATTGTTAGAGATGTGAGATTTCTTACCATGGACTGAAGCTTTGAAGGTTGTTTCACTTTTGGGTTCAGTCTTCAATCTAGATATCTCAAATGAAGAGATTTTACTGATCAAAGTCTCTCTCTTGAAGTCTTGTGCAAATTGTATGGTTTCATCTAGAATATTGATCTTGCTCTCATAGTCTGATGTTAAAGTAGTCATCAGTTTGTCCACTATGACTTCTTCTAATATTTCTCCACTATTGTTTTTGATTCCAGAAACTGCTTCATTTATCCTCTGATTGTAGGCTCTAATGTTCTCTTCAGCTAACATCTCAATATTGTTGTATTTCTTATTCCATGTCTTCCTGTGTGCATTCTTTTCTTGGATATCCCCTTCAAACATGTCTTCTAAATACTTCCATATTGTGTATGCCTTGTCTACTTTCTTGATCTCAGAGAATTTACTGTCAGATAGTGCACTTATAAGGGCTTCTTTGGTACTAACTGCATTAGCTATGAATGTATCCTTCTGTTTACTAGTAGCATCATCTCTTGAGAGTTATTTTAGAGAGGGAATAACAACTTCTTGTGTGGCTATCTCAAAGATGTCAAAACCAACACACTGTAAATGTGTTATCATTTTGTTCTTCCAATCCAGATAATTTTCTCCATCGAACTTAGGACTCTCTTTTCTTAAGTATGCCATATGATCTACCTTAAGCTGTTAGACTTCTTCTTCAAGGCACTTGGCTATGATACCAATTGTTAGAATAGTCCTAAATGATAACTGAGGAGGGGGGGTGAATCATTTATCAGCTAATTTAATTCTTTTCTTTTATTAACTCTAGAATACAATAAAGTAAATGCACATTCAGATAACACAATAGACAACACCACAATTTGGTTACGGGGAAACCAAATGGCAAAAACCCCGGTGGGTATTAACACCCATAATGAACTATACTTGTTTATAATAATCCCTGTTAGAATATCTTTCAACCCTGTTAGGAGTTTTTCTTTATAATGCAATAAGTATAGTGACCTGGTTAAGGGTCTGACCTTGTTAGGAGTCTTTTACAAATAACCTTCTTAAGGGTGAGGACTCACTGTCTAAAAGCTCACTACTTTAATGGTGAAGGCTACAACCTTCTGTAGAACAAATATGCACTGTATTTGATGATGAACTATAGAGTAGACATGTTTTCTTGATCAGTTCCAATGTATTGTAATCTTCCACGGCTTCTTCACATAGATCCTTGATGAATGAAATACATCTGATATTCTTCTTTGCACTTTTCCTGTATCTTTTCTTATCATTCACACTTAGCATTTCACAAATGACTTGATATAAGTATCTTCCTCAAAGTATAAGATCATGGGACCTATTAGGAAACTCTTCATAACATCCTTGTTGGCTTTATTAATCACGCAAGCATAATTATAACTGCGCAATATAAACTGAATAGACGCGATGCTTCACTAAGTTGGCCTCACCAAATTAACTCTAACTTTGCAATCTTGTTAAAACCCATTTGGCACATTTAGATAATTATCTTCAACTCATAACTAAAATTTAATATACACACGCATATCCCAAAGATAGGCACAACTCAAGAACCAATGCAATACATCGGCGCTATATAGACAAACTCTAGAAACTGTAACTGACACTAACAGAATTACACAACACAACTGAAACTTCATAATTGAGTCTGCGTGTATGAAAACAACATAATAAACATGTCTACAATATGAATATAATCATGCAAGGCTTGATAACATCATTCTAATAAGTACATACAGAACACTATTGTATATTATATGTTGTCATCAATGACAAACATACAATCAACTAGCTGCTAAAAGTAAATCTCCAATAATCTAACCATGATTCATCATTGATATCATCAGTTATGTTACCTTTTATTGTCAAATATTTTTTGGTAACTTCTTCTTCTCCACTCAAGTCAATATGAAGTGGACTTGGTGGATTTTGACTATCCTCACTTTGAGTGTTGTGAAGAGTAGTGTCTGACCATTCTTCATCTACAACGTTAGTATGTTTGGGGCCTGCTGGATCACTCTCTTCTCTACCAAATTCCACAAATGAGTCATCTTGTATATCTTTAATGATAATTTTTTCCTTCTCCGGGCTAGCTTCCTTAGTGGGATTTTTGAGTATCTTGTACCACTTCTTAATGCTATTTTGATCAAGATCAATTATCTTACCCTTGAGAAATTCATATGCTCTCATTTTTGGCTAGAACTCCTTTTCATACTGCTTCATCATCTCAGTTATTTCTTCCTTATTTGTATCAGGATTCATAAGAGTTACAAGTATTCTTTCCCTTATTTCTTTTTCCTAATGTAGTGCAAAGGTCCATCTGGTTGATAATCTCTGTGATAGTTCTTTGGGAACGTCATATTCTGAGAATTTCAGTGGAACATAATAATATTTGCACATTTTTGCAATTATTGCATCTTCAATCTTATTTTGGTCCTATGTACTGAATTTTAACCATTTCCTAATGTTAGGATCAGAAATAGGCTGTGATTCTGAAATATTCTTGCATATTTTATCAATTGTTGTAGGCACCAAACGTTCTTTTTCCTTTTGTACTTCTACATCACAATCATCCATAGCTGAGTCTTCTAGATCTTCTTCTTTTTCCTTTTGTTCTTTCTCTTTTGGGTGTAGGAGGAGGTGTCTAATCTGACTGTGTTCCTTCTAATTCATTATTTTCTTCTTCTTCACCAATAGGTGACTGTCCTTCAGTTTATTCCTCCTTACCCTCTGTTTCCTCTTCACTTTCTTCTGTTACTGCAAGTTGCTTGGTTAAGTTTTTGACCATCTTGTCCTTCTTGTTTATAATCTTCTTGACAACAAGATTTGTCTTGATCTTTTGTTTGGTTTCCTCATAGGTGCCAAATATTTTTTGTTTGTTGTCTATTGGTTCATTTAATAGTTCCTTGATGTGCTCATTGGATTGTCCTAATTTGATCTCATACTCTAAATGTGAAAGCCAGGACTTCCCAGGTACTACTGCTTGGATATATGTCAAATCAGTAACTACCATAAAACATATGTCCTCTTTGTGTTCTTCTATCAAACTTTCAGGTATCCTTGTTCTAGCTTGCAACATTTCCTCAATGCTTTTGAAATAATCATTCATTATATCATCAAAGTCTGTTCCTAGTGACTCTATATGCTCACATATCTGTATGGTTACAAGTCTACTTGTATCGCATACTACTTTGCCTATGGAAGGAAAGTATTCTTCAAAGTAAAATAATATGCACATAATGAGGGAACCAAACTTACAAGTGTTTGTTCTTGAAGATCTTATGGTGTTCATGTTTTCATCAAGTTGATTCAACAGTATCTCTGCAAGATCCATCTTCTTTCCTTGTTTGATGATTTTTAATAATGTGCTTGTAGCAGTTCTTGATATGCTATTCATTTTGTTTGCCTGGAAGATTTTGTACCCTACCACACATGCACCAAACATGAGTTCTGTGTTGGTGATAGTGTTGACCTTAAGAGCTCTTTTGTCTGATTTTGCACTAGTTAGCTTTTCTACTTCCTTTAGAGATGGGTTCTTATGAGCTTGCGGTTTGTCGGTTGTAGGATATTCAGTGACTGCATGAATAACATCCTTTGTTATTTGTTTTGGCTTATTAAGCCATAGATTCTGGCTGTGCATTCTATTGAGAACTATCTTTATCCATTCTGTTTTGAAAACTCTACGAAAGTGTAATGCATTCGTGAGTCCTTTCACTTCCAGATGCTTGTGCTCTTCTTTGAGGTTTTCAACTTCATCACATAGTGCCCTGTAGGAATTATCTAGGTCTATATCTCCCAATTCTTAGATCTTATAGTGTATATAGGACCTTACGTCTTCTACCAGTAAAACCCTAGGTGGGATTCTGGAGAATGCTCCAGAATCATCAGGTTGTGATGCAATTTCTGGGTGCAGCTTGTATTTTGGTTCAACACAAGTGCCTCTACTAATAAGCTTGCTCGCTTTCTTCTTATCTTCCTTAATCTTTTCAACTCTTGAAGTCAATGCCATCGTGTTATATAAATTTATGGTTTTTCATAAATCAAATAGTACGGTCAGTGAATGCAGGTACTTACTAAATCTCTATGATTGCCCGTAAATCCTTTGAGTGGTGTTTAGAATCTTGTTGGAGTCGCTCTTCAATTTTTCTCTTCAATCACTCTGCTGGGCTCTCTTTGTTACTCAAAAATTGCGGGTACAAAATGAGTTTAGCCGTCGATCTTTTTAACTTGTGTGCCCTAAGTTGTCATTAATGCTCACCATCTCATCAGTATTCAAAGACTGAGTTCATCGGTTGAGGCATAAATAACATCTTCGGTGTAGGTGTAAAGTGTCAGGGTTGCTAGCAGCTTTGATGACTTCACCGATGATTGTCGGTAAAGTGGCAAAGACAACTTTCATCGGCTCAAGGATCACTGATGTTCATCGGTTTACACTTAGCCACTTGGCATTTGTGTAATGACTGATACATTCCGGTAAGTAGTGTTAACTTTTTTGTGTGTGTTCACCGATGCATATTTTGTACCCAGTAACCGATGGTCATTTTTCAATAATATTTAAAAGTGACAATATAGTGCATCTTTAATAATGTTGATTTGTGTATATGATCAATATGTAAATGGAACCGATGCATAATATAACTTTTCATAATGCAGTTCCATACTTGTGCAATTTAGTTGGAAATGGTGATGTCACCAGATCCATTGGATGGGGCGTCATTATTTTCATTGCTTGTTCCAGCACCTTCAGTGTTTGTGGATTTTACCCACATCTTGTTTCTCATCTTCTTGATGTCATCAATGGTATTTCTATTGGGATAAGTACTTGTTTCTATTAGTCGGTCTTTGCAATCTTTTATCACATGTCCAACTTTATGACAATGTAAACATGTCATTCCAGGATAGAACCATCCTCTTGGTTTTCTAGTCCATTTTCTCATACAGTTAGCAAATATATGACCATACCATCCACATGTTGTGCAATTTACCCATGTGTTATAGTCCCAAACATATGAGTTACCTTTTCTTGTTGGTTTGTATCCTTTATCAGGTTCTTTTGGTGTCCATGCCTTCTTATTCTTTTTCCAGCATTCCTGATATGTATGTCTATTCATTTTTCAAGTAGGATAGTACTTGTCCATATAGGTTTCCTTCTTATGATTTGTTGCCTTAGATCTGCATTCATATGCCTTGTGTCCTTGCTTGTGAAATTTATAACAATTACCAATGAAAGTAGATTGTGATTGAGGAATACCTTTCATTTTGTTTCTGCAAACGTTTGAGGTGTGGCCTAGTTTTCCACAGTGATTGCATGATAGCTTCTTGGTTCTTGGAGTTGCATATACATTATTTTGATCTGATTGGTTAGATGACTCTCCATTGTCGGTGTAACCTATTCCTGTGTAGTTGTTGACTCTTCTTTGACCGTCAAGGAAATCATCCATTCTTTTGTTGCTATCTTCAACTTTCTTGATCAATTCATTGTGTTGATTATGAATTATGACTTCATGCTTTATTTTCTCATTTTCTTCCATTATCTCATCGATGATCTGTATTCTTTCAATGAGTTTAGTATTTAATCTATTTGCTTCTTGACTCATAAGAATAATCTGGTTGGTAATCTCATGGTGATGCTCAGTAAGTCTTTGAATCTCTGATTCTTTTTCTTGTAGCTTTTATGTTATTTTCCTCCTATCATCAATAGTCAATGTTCTCTTTGATTCAACTTTTCTTGAATCATTCATGACATCAATCATTTTTACCATCAGATTTTCTTGACTGATTTGCAGCATTTTGATTTTCTCTGTCAGATGTAGATTGACTTCTTGTAGACTTGTGATCTCTTCTACTAATGTGTCTAAAGCTTTGCTCATTGATGATTCAGCATTGTTGAATTAATCAGGGATCTCCTCTTCTTGATAATCTTTTTCACTAAGCCTAGTTTCCATGATCTTTCTTTCATCAAGCAACTTTCTCAAGCTTACTCTCGCCTCTTTATATTGCTCATAGTAAATCTGAATTTGCAATTGCTCATTCTCAATAGTCTTGTCCAGTCTGTGCCTTTCCATCGTGTGGATCTTTCCTCATAAGTCTTTAATCTTTTCAAGAAAGAGACTTAGCTCTGATACTAATTGTTGGAATTATTGGAATGATGTACTGAGAGGGGAGGGGTGAATCAGTACCTCTAAAACTTTTTATGTGATTGGCCCATTAACCTTTGTGTCATCAGATTTGTATATACCTATCTATCTGTTCATCTTTGATTATGTATGTGTGATCATAATATAAGTTCTTTATATGTATAAACGTTCAAGAAACATTCATAAAAAAAGATAACACATAACACATGATATGATATCACTGAAAACTCCTGTTAGGAAGTAAAAAATGTGGTGGGGATGTCTACCCACAAAGAAGAAAAGAAGGGAGCTGGTAAAGGCTTAAAAATGATCACTTCTGATGATTTACCATGTTAAGAGTATTAGAGTGGAGACCTGTTAGGATCTACTTCATTTGAAGCTTTAGCAACACCGTTAGTTGTGCACTTTATTAAGAGATTTGTCAAAGAACTGTTAAGTACACCTTCTACAAAAGGATTTCTATTATGATGCACTTGTTAGAATGAAACTATAGTATAAATGTTGATCTGATAGTGAATACAATCTCTAATTTCTGATAACAGATCTTGTATAGCTTACAATGTATGTATGTAATCACCTTGAGTGATTGAATAATACCTTATCTCTGCTCGTCGGTAGCCTTCATGTGTTCTTGATAACTGTTGTGATCTGTTTCTGAACTTTGCATGAATTCTCTTCTTCTACTTAGATGCTCTCCATAGCTACTATCATTCTTCAAATGATTACAAGTCCTTTTAATTACAAATGATGGAAAATCTATTTATACTAGTTTCTATTTGTATTCTTGATTCACGCTTTTCAAATTAACTCTAGATCCAAGGTTTACAACTTGACCTTGATCTTTAGTTAGATATGTTTTAGATCCATTAGGATTATTTAAAATATTTACAATATGCTTGCTTGACCCTTAAGTTAAGTTTTAAAACAAATAAAAACTCTATAAATAGAATTACATTGCTTTATCTGACGTGTAAAAATTAGATCCACTTTTTGCGGGTTCTTTAACTGACTGTCGGTTTTGATGGTCGTGTTGCTCTGTTAGTCTGTCAGTTTTCTTCTTTGTTGGTGTTCCTTACTTGAACTATTCATCGGGTATGCCTTTTCTACTCCGTCGGTGATGTTCTAAAAATTGTATCGTTGGTTATGCTTGTTGTCGATAATTTCTATACTTACCATTTTTACGTTAGACATTTTGTCCTATCGGGTATGCTTGTTGTCTACCGGTTATGCTTATACTAATGACCTTCATCATGTTTTTCCCTTTAAGTATACTAATGGAAAAAATTAATGTCATCAAATTTCACTCTTCTAAAGTGAGCTCGGTGAAGAGCCAACCCTGTTAAAGGTTACAATACACACTGTTAAGTGTGACCTTGTTAGAGGATTTAAAACCAACAGTTTATCTTTCGACCTAGCATTCACTATGTTGACAACAAGAAAATGTTTTGATACTCTTGAGTATCTCGATACAATAAGGACTATTAAATCCCACTCGATTAAGAGATTTTCTGAATCAATGGTTAAACTGATACAGTAAATGATCTATTCAAAATACAACTTTGATTTACAAATATTCAGATCTATTGTTAGTTCAATAATACCTCTTTGATCAATATACACTTCACTTCCTTTTCCTTCTTTCTTTATTATGCTTGGTGAATGCTCTTTCATCTGTTGCTCGGTGTTTGCAGAATTCTTTGGCTTTGTTCTTCAACCCGTATGATTAGATTTGCATGAATATTTCTATCTTTACAAAAATTATACTTAGCATTCCTCTCTTTGATAATAAATTCCTTTTCTCTTTATATAGACATGATTAGCCGCTCAATCTCCTTTTTTTGTCATAGTTTTCTTCTTGATCCATAAAATTTGCCATGTGTTGCTTTATCCCATAAATTTATCCTTCAGTTTTATTTCGTAAATCTCTCCTTGATAGTTGTGAATAAAACATGCTTTAAATATCCTTCCTTTCTTTAGTTTAACTAATTGTTGAAAATAAAGCAATCAATCAGTCAATCCCTAATTTGTAACTCTGCCAGCTAAGAAATTTTGTCATTCTTTAACCCCAGTTATGCTCGGTCATTATCTTCAATTATGCTCAGTCATTAACTCTAGTTTACTGCGGTGCTCAGTATCACTTTCTTTGTAACACTTGCTCGATTACTATTATACTCGATATACACTGTGAACTGCTCAGTGTTCATTGTCACTCGGTGTATACAGAATTTTTATGTTTTACCGACCACATAAACTTTGTCTCTTCAAATATTCAAGGTTATGATAATATATGTATGAGAAATCAAACCATATCAAGTTGACATCAATGACAATACAATACATTAACTAGTTTAATGTCTTGCATTCACTTTTGCAACTCGGTGATTATCAAATTATCATATTCAAGCATTCAATCAGTTATAGTTCATCAATCTCTCCCTTTGGCATTGATGGAAACACAATGTGAAATATGCAGTATAAAACATGCCATAACATACCAAAATTATTGTTCTATAACCAATTAAAATAATTGAATCTCGGTAAGCTCTTCTAGCTCAGATTTAATATGTTTAATCACTACAAAAAAAAATTACCATACAACTCTCCCTATAGATTTGATTTTTTTGTGTTCTCTCCCTTTCTTCATTCCCTTCAATGGATAGGTGTAGAAATTATGTCTACTGATTTTGTCTCTCCCTTTCTTGTAGAATCACTTCTCCATTTTCTCGATAGGTATGCAGTGTTAACTCTCTCCAATTCTTTCCCTTTGATGGATGGTTATTTTATTGTAACTTTCTCTCCATTTCCTTGAATCTTTCTCTCCCTTTGTGTTGTAGAATATTTTTCTCTGATGGATATTTCATTGAAAATTTCTCTCCCTTTGACATCAATGCCAATATAATTATATATAGTAGCCAAGAATATCTCTGGTGTGCGGTTCAGATAAGTACCTTTAGTGTACTAATATATCCTTGTAGTCCATATCTCAACTTGCATCAACATGATTAATCTTCTGATAATGTGTAGGCTGATGCAACCTCCTAGTCATCTTAATGACCAGTAGACAAGGGAAGAACCCCTAGTCTACTCCCCAGGTATTCAAATGTATCTTTTGGAAATGGTTTTGTGAATATGTCTGTTAGTTGTTCTTTGGATTGTACATATTCTAGTATCACCTATTTCTCTTGTACTTGTTCTCTTAAGTAATGATACTTAATAGAATGTGCTTTGTCTTAGCATGCATCACAGGGTTCTTTGAAATGTTTATAGAACTTGTATTATCATAATAGATAATTACTAGGTCAACAATATTCTCATTCATACCTTTCAGCAATTGCTTGATCCATGCAATATTAGAGCAATTTGAAGTAGAAGCTACATATTCTTCTTCTCCAGTTGATTGAGATATACATCATTGCTTTTTACTTATACATGTGACAATCCTGTTGCCCATAAAGAATGCTCCTCTTGTTGTGCTCTTTCTATCATCTATGTTTCCAGCCCAATCAGCATCAATATAAACTTGTAGCTCAGAATTGCCTTCTTTATTGTACCACAAACCATAGTCTTCAGTATTCTTTAGATATATCAAAAAAAAATAAAAAACGGTCATGTGTGATTCTTTAGGGTTAGAAGAGAACCTTGCAACTATACCAATTGCATGTGCTATATCAATTCTAGTGTGTACAACATACATTATTTTACCAATCATAGGTTTGTATAAGGTCTAATTTACCTCGGTTTTCTTGTCTTCCTTTGTCAATTTGCATCTTGTTTCCATAGGTGTTCCAACTGGTTTGGAGTCCTCCATCTTGAATATCTCCAAAACTTCTTTGATGTATTTTGATTGTGTGATGTAGATGCCTTCATCCTATTGTAGAATCTGTAGACCAAGAAATAATTTGATCTCTCCAAACATTGACATTTCAAATTCTTCGCTCATTTCATCAACAAATGACTTGCAAAGCATATCATTACCTCCAAATATGATATCATCAACAAATACCTCAGCAATAAAAATCTTATCATCAATATCTCCTTTCAAATATAGATTATTATTGTCACTTGTTCTAACAAATCCAATACTAATGACATAAGAGTGAAGTCTTTCATACTATGATCTCAGTGCTTGTTTCAATCCATACAAGGCTTTGTGTAGTTTAAAAACCATGTTCCTCTTGTTAGGATCAATAAACCCTTTAGGTTGTTCAATGTATACCTCCTCTTCTAGTATTCCATTCAGAAATGCAGATTTAACATCCATTTGGTATACTTTGAATCCTTTAAAAGAAGCATAAGCAAGTATAATTCTTACTCCTAGTCTATCAATGGGTGCAAAGGTTTCTCCATAATCAATACCTTCTTCTTGTGCATACCCTTTGCATACCAGTCTTGCTTTGTTCCTTGTGACTTCTCCATTCTCATTAAGTTTGTTTCTGAAAATCCATTTGGTGCCAATGAAATTTTTGTCACTCGGTCTAGGTAATAATATCCATGTTTTATTCTTATCAATTTGTTCAATCTCTTCATTCATTACACTAATCCATTCTTGATTCTCAAGTGCAGTATTAACAGATTTAGGCTCAAAATCACAAATCAAACATCTATTGTTAAGAGACTTACTTCTTGTTCTCATTCCTGCTCTTTTTTTCTCAATGATCTGGTCCTGTGGATGATGTCTTCTGACATATTTAGCAAGTACAAGTTTAGATCTTTGTTCTTCATTTTTATCTTTATCAATCAGTTCATCATTGTGAGCATTTTCCTGATTCTCGGTGTGTGCAGCTTGTTGCTCGGGTAAGATGTTAGGCTCTTCTATGTACACAAATCTGTTATAATCTTTAGGTTCCTTTCTGCTTTCCTCATCATTTTTCTCAGTAAATTCATCCACTTTAATATTTGCACTCTCAATGATTTTATTAAAATATTTGTTGAGACCTTTATAAGCTTTGCTTTTAGTAGAATATTCTAGAAATATTCCTTCATCACTTTTAGAGTCAAGTTTCCCATTTCTATCATCTTTCAGTATATAAAATTGACTACCAAAGATTCTAAAGTAACTCACATTTGGTGTGTATCCATACCATAGCTCATAAGGTGTCTTATTTGTGTCTTTCTTCAATTGAACTCGGTTTAGTATATAGACAACAATACTTACAGCTTCTCTCCAGAATGTTTGTGTGATGCCTTTTTCAATCATTAGTGTTCTAGCACAATCAACAATTGATCTATTCCTCCTTTTAGAAATCCCATTTTTTTGTGGTGTTCTCGGTGCAGAAAATTGTCTTATAATCCCATGCTCATTACAAAAGTTAGTGAATTCATCATAAATAAATTCTCCTCTATCTGATCTTAAACATTTCAGTTATTTCCCACTTTGTTTTTCAACTTTAGCTTTATACCATTTGAACATCTTAAATGCTTCAGATTTATCTTTTAAGAATATGACAGTCATCATCCTAGAATAGTCATCAACAAATAGAATAAAGTATATATCACCATAATAGATCTTTGTTCTCATTGGTCCACATAATTCAGTATGGACTAACTCCATAATAGCATTAGATGTGTAGGTTTTTCTCTTGAAACTAGACTTTGTCATTTTTCCTATTTGACAATTCTTGCACATAACATGGTCGGGCTTTGAGATACTCGGTAAGCCTCTCACTTTTCTTTTCTTA
>MU224931.1:6020436-6041150 GCA_018584345.1 Thuja plicata
TTCACATCTGATCAGATTATTCAACATGATGGTACCTTTTCCTTCAACTGGGCAAGGTGAGTCATTACCCATCCTAACTGATCCACCATTATAATATTCAAAAGTTTCAAACTTTTATTTATCTCCACTCATATGATGAGTACAACCACTATCAATAATCTAGACATCATTTTTTCTAACTTTAGATATGAGTGTTGTTTCAACATACCTTTCTTCTTTGTCTGAATCATCCTTCATAGCAACAAATATTACCTCAATATCTTCATCAAAATCAGTGTCAAAATTTTCAGCTTTGTTCTCAACCAGGTAACAAGCCTTCTTGCCTTTGTCCTTGTAATCTCAGTTATCTCTTCTATCAGAGTGTCGATTGCTTCTGTAGTCTCATTCATCACTTCTTTCACACTTCTTTTCATAAGATCTATCATTGTTTCTTTCATCCTTTCTCTTCTTAGGGCATCTAGTAGAAAAATGTCCAAGTTCTTTGCAATTAAAATATACCAATGGTAATTTACCTTTATATCTTCCTCTACCTCTATATAATATCCTAGCCATTAGTGCTTCAAGTTCATCAATTTTGTGTTCATCATGATCATTGTCATTATAATTTCTCATAGTGTGGTTGTTACTAGATTTTCTTATTTTCAGAGAAGACTTGAATGCAGACTCAATGGTAGGTAAGATAATGTTGTCATAGTTGTTCATCTCAAATTGAATAAGTCTACCAATCAAACTATCAAGAGTAACATTTTTATTAGCTACCACTCTCATTTCTTGAATGGCAGACACTCTAATAGCATAAACAAGTAGTAAGGTTCTCAGAATTTTACTTACAACTATTTCTTCCTCAAGTACTCCTCCTAATCCACTATACTGAGTGATGTTCTCTCCTTATTTCATTCTCAGGTCATCAAACTTTCTTTTTAGGCTTTCAGCTTTAGCTCTCAGCACATTGGTATCTCCTCCATGTACTAGCTTGAGTTTGTCCCACATTTTCTTTACAGAGGTGCATGATTTCACATCTTCAAATTCAGCATCGATTAGTGAAGAAGCAAGTTCTTAATCATATAATTGTGTTCATGTTTCTCTCTTAATTGATCAATAGTCAGAGGTCTAGTAGGTGCAACATATTCAATATCCAAGTGTTGTGTAACATCATTTCAAACACTAGATAGATGAAGTCTTATCCTTCTTTTCCATGATCCAAATTTGTCCTTGTTCAACTTAGGTACATCCCTTTTACTCATCTTGTGATATTTTACTTAAGTCCCTTTAAAATTTTATTCCAAGCACCAAAGATCTGATACCAATTGTTAGAATAACTAAGAAAGGGTGGGGGGTGAATCAGTGGCCTTAAAAATAATTCCAAAAGATCCAACCAAAAACTTATTTTTTTAAATATAATACCCTTAGTTATCTTGCAGTCCCAATATCATCAATATGTATTCCATAAATAAATTTAACAAATATAAACTACTCAGTAAGATATATTGTTTATGTTTTCTTGACTTTACCGAGCAACAGCAAATAAACTTAGAGTTAACCGACCAATCCAGTTTCAATAATGTGTAAAGAAAAATATCAATGCAATGAAACATATACACATTTTACACATAGATTTTTAACGTGGGAACCCAATATGGGAAAAACCACCTAGGACCGATAACCCAAAATAATTTCACTCTTCAAAAGTGAGCTCAGTGAAGAGCCAACCCTGTTAAAGGTTACATTACACACTATTAAGTGTGACCTTGTTAGAGGATATAAAACCAACAGTTTGTCTTCTGAACTAACACTCACTATTCTATCAACAAGAAAACCTTTTGATACTCTTGAGTATCTCAGTACAATAAGTACTGTTAAATCACACTTGGTTAAGAGATTTTCTTAATCAATTGATAAACTGATATAGTAAATGATTTGTTCAAAATACAACTTTGATTTGCAAATATTCAGATCTATTCTTAGTTCAATAATACATCTCTGATCAATACACACTTCATTTCCTTTTCTTTCTTTCTTTCTTTTGCTCAGTGAATGCGTTGTCCTCTATTTCTCAGTGTCTTCAAAATTTCTTGGCTTTGTTCTTCAACCTGTATGATCAGATCTGCATGAAGAGTTCTATCTTCACACAAATTATACTCATCATTTTTCTCTTTGATAATGAATTTCTTGTCTCTTTATATATACATGATTAGTCACTCAATCTCCTTATTTTTGTCATAGTTTTCTTCTTGATCCGTAAAACTCACCATGCGTTTCTTTATCCCATAAAGTTCTCCTTTAGTTTTATTCTATAAATCTCTCATTGATAGCTGTGAATAAAAAGTGCTTTAGATCTCTTTCCTTTCTTTATTTTAACTAATCGTTAAAAATAAAACAATAAATTAGTCAATCCCTAAATTGTAGCTCTGTCAGCTAAGAAATTTTTTCATTCTTTAACTCCAGTTATGCTTGGTCATCATCTTCAGTTATGCTCGGTTCAACTCCAATTTACTATGGTGCTTGGTATACACTTTCTTGGTTACTATTGTGCTCGGTATACACTGTGAACTGCTCAGTGTTCAGTGTCACTCGGTGTATACAGAGTTTTTATGTTTTACCGGCCACATAAACTATCTCTTCAGATCTTTAAGGTTATGATAATATGTGTATGCATAATCAAACCATATCAAGTTGACATCAATGAAAACACAATACATTAACTAATTGAATGCGTTACATTCACTTTTGCAGCTTGATGATCATCAACTTATCATCTTCAAGCATTCAATCAGTTATAGTTCATCAACATCAAGGGAAAGAAGAAAAATGAGAGAAACAAACTCCCCCTTTGGCCTTGATGAAAAACCACCAAATCCTTAAGCATTCTCCCCCTTTTTGTATCAAGGGACAAAGGACTACACAATATGCACAAATGAACCAAATATATTCATCCACTCCAAAAGATAAGAATATCCTGAGTATGAACTTCAAATCTTGTATCAGAAAGATAAAATGAGAAGAATAATTATATGGAAATCAATGTAGGTAGAAAACCATGTAAATATACATTTGAGAGAGATCAAGATCCATTGAGAACCAAAAAGACCATGCAAATGACTTAAACAATCAATGCAGATGATGACCATCCACCTATAGACACTAGATCTGAATAATACATCAAGAAGTGAGTTCCCATGAGATATATATAACAATAGAAAATCTTAGAAGTGAAAATAACCATGGTATCCAATAGAAAGGGAAAAAACTATAGATTTTCTGAGAAAAACTAGGCATGATAAGCATGTAAAACTGAATCTGTCAACTGTAAAGAATGTCTCAAATCTGTTATGCCAATATGCTAAAAAATAAAGAATTATTGAACAAGAGGACATCAGTAGAAAAGATAATAGTACAAAAATGATATTTAACTAGAAATCTTGTCCTTAGAAAGAAATTTAATATCATAGTTTCTGATAATCATGTATCTCCATTGGAAATAACACCAATAGAGTATTGAATTAAGCATCACAAGAAAATAGTCATTGATCGTAATATTGTCACTGCTATGTAAGACAACTGTCATATTATTTACAATGATCACCTTGTAACCCCGTTTCCATATGATTTATATTTTTTAGTGTTTTTTTCATTACCTTATATAAGTAAATCTTTCCATTATTAAAAATCCAATGATATAAGAATAATGTAATTGATAAGAGCTCAAAATTGTATCAATAAAGCTATATAGATCATTAAGTCTCTTGTCAAAGACATAATGACTATACCATTGAATTCCAATTATCTCAAGACTCAATTATATCAACTAATATGATAACAAAAGCAAAAATATAGACTACATAAGAATAAATATATTTATCCACTAACAATAATTAGCACAAATGTCACAACTATACAACCATTGATAAGATAAACATTAACTTGAAAGTTGCACTATCATACATATGATTGAATCAAGTATGTATTTACTCATTAAAATGAACAACGCCTTATTGAAAGAGGAAATAAGTCCTTAGACAAAAATGAATTTGTAATACCCACCCCTTAGTTTTCTTTTTTGTTTCAGTTGTCAAACTCTTTTAGGCCCTTCCATGTATGTGTTGGTCATTTCAGTTGGTTTTGAGGATATTCATGTATTACATTTCACTATGTCATTGATTCATTGCATAGTGTATTATATCTTTTATTTGCATGTAATTTATAGTTATTTCATGATGGTTATGTATATGTTATGATGTCATTTTGATTATGGTTTTCTAACAATACTGACCCTATATTTGTATGTACATAGATCATTTCAATATTTTACATTACTATTTGATGTGTTTGGTATGGTATGGGACAGAGTCATAGTTACTTGCTTTGGCGAGATCCACACGATAAACTAGTCTCAACCATTGTTTGGTATATTATATATATGCATATGTTCGTCTTTGTGATGACAAGTTTGCAGGTATCAGACTACGTCTTCCCTGAATTGGTAGGAGTGAGCATGCCCTATCATAATATCTAAATGGTAAGAGAGGAGAGATAATATTTAGGCCTAAATCCATACCCTAAACCCATATTTTGTCCTAGAACTGGACAAGAATATGATTGACTATCCTATCTGAATCTGTCAAGTGACGTGGATTCGTAAACCTTTCTATGTGTGCTTATGTGTCAGTTTCAGTTGTTTCTCTGCTTCAGTTGTCTTTATGTTTAGATGGTTTTTAGTTGATTTAATGATACTTTTGGTGTGTTTATTTGATGATTAATTTATGGTAAATATTAATGTTAGTAATTGCACCTTTATTAAGGTTAAAACATTGATATATTAAATATATGTCTATTTAATAATTAAATATTAATTAAATTCCTATATTTAATTAATTGATTTAATTATTAAGTCTTGATTTAAATAATTGAGATTTAATAAATGTCAAATTCAATTATTGTAATTAATTGTGCAAAGTTGAATTATTGAATATTGCTTTAAGTTGCATGATTAATTGATTGAATTTAATTGAAATATTCTCACGCATTTTCAATTATGACTTTATTTTTATATTATAAAGTTGAGATGTGCATGCTTTAAGTGAAATTGAAAATAAAGAATTTCTTTTAATTATTAATTAGATAATAATATTTCATTAGGGTTTCACTTTTTGAAAACCTAATTGCCTAGTTTTCTATATCTTTGGATTGAAAGCCATTTTGGAGGTTGTTCAATCAAGGGGAAGGAGAAATCAGGTGATTGAAAATTTGTGGAAAGCTTATTAGCATTTTTGGATTCTTCATTGCTTTGGATTTGGATTTGTTTCCTCTCATCAGTTAAGAAGGTAGGATCTTGATCTTGTTAATTCTAGCTTCCAGATCCCTATCTTCTATGCATATGGAATTGTAGGATCCTTTATTTGAATCTTCCTTATTTTTTATTATGTGATTGTATTGATTAAAATTGGAAGAATATGTTGTTGGATCAATTCTATGGCTTTTCCTTCATGATTGCATGCCAGATCTGTGTTTTGGGCTTAACGGTTTCATTTAAAATGCTTTGGTTGCAAATTGGCATCATGGTTTTTATTTGGAATGATTTAGTTTTCAAATATTGGCCTTAGGGTTTCAGATCTATGAAAAATGTCTTCTTTGAGAAAAATATGTTATTGTTGTAAAATTGGCTTGAAACCCTCTGATCTACAAATTATTTGCCTTGAAAAGAAGAAATCACACCCTTACAAGGTTCTTACCCAAACCCCAGATCCAGATATACGTGGAAAACATATCAATAGAGTTATTTGCATACTTAAAGGAAAAGAAAACTCTCTTTGGAATAGATTAATATTAAATTCAATGTGCTTGTCTTTGTTTGCATCAATTTTATGGTTTAGAAATAAAAATCCTCCCTTATCCTTTATTTGGAACAAATTGTCTCTTTTGTGAAAATCATATATATCTCAATTTAAAATAGACATGCTTGGTTAAAGGAATGGAATCATAATCTTGCAATTTTGAATAAAAAGAAATACAGGCTGCTGGAAAAATACAGACTGGTATTTTATTTTATTTATTTTCGAAATTAGAAATAAAAAATATATAAATAAAAGGGGTGTTAAATCATATAGTGCATGTTAATTATTTTTTCAAAAAAAAAAGAAACTTAAAAAAAAATTTACAAGTTAAAGCTTTGTTTTAAAAAAAAAGAATTATGCGAAATTGTTTTTTTGTAGTGGCAGGGACCACCACTTCCCCTTGCCACAGCCGCAGGGTACCCTGTGGATACAACTGCGGACTCCGCGGTGTAAACTGTGGGCCGCAGGGCTCGTGGGTTTGCAGACCCATGGGTTCCCACATAGGGGACCACAGGGCCCGCAGGGCCCACGAGACCCTCGTGGGCCAGTCCTTTAAAAGGACTGCGGGGTGGGGCCGAGACTCCCCCAACGTTATTATATATATATATATATATATTTATTTATTTATTTAAATTTTTTTCTTTTAAAATTTGATTTTTAATAAAGTTTTTAAAATTAGTTTTTTATTTTTTATTAATTAAATTTTGTTTTAATTAATAATTATTAAGGCTATTATTATATAAGTTTTATATTGTTAGTTAATATTTATTCTTAAAGTTTTATGATTAATATTATTAGTATATTTATTTTTTAAATGGTGTTTTGTTTTTATATATAGTTTAGTATTATTAATTCATTTATCTTTAAATAAGTTTTTTTTAATATATATGGGATTCTATCAATTGATTAATAACAGTATTAACATTGGAAGGTTAATTATGGATATAAATATTATATTTGAACCTTCTAGGCATGTTGTAATTATAGTTGAATTTTAGTAATTATTTAATAGTTTAATTTATGTGTTAGATTGTATAAATTAATCTATAGAGGTGTTTTTACATTTTCCTTGGAAAATTAATTATAGCTTTGTTAGTAATTTTGTTGGATAACTAATTTGCATAATGTTATTAAATTGGTTATCACTATGTTTTGATTAGTTCTTTCTGATATTGAGTTTATCATGTCATGATGTGTTTTGGAAGATATTATAATGGATTGTGTACTCTTCTCTTTTATGAAACTGCGATGTTTCGGGTGTCTGTTGGGATTAGTTGACTCTTAGGATATAAAACCAGAGGTTTTGAGAGTTAATTCTTCATGGTGTCTTGTGTGATTGTCAGTACATGTTTCGGTGATGTTATTTTGGTTCTGTTATCCTTACCCAACCTGGTTTGTCTAAGTTGCCTTTTATGATCTTGTGAGAGTACTTTCATTTGTTATGGTTAAATGAGAACCAGTGTGTTCCTGTATGGGTGGGAAGCAGTTTGAGATTTATGTTATACCTTCATGTTATTGTTATGAGCCTAGGTAGGTTAACTAAGTTTATAGAGGGGAAGTGACTTATAATGGGGGTCGAGGATCTAAGTGGCCACTAGGGTAACTCATTGACAAGTTACTTAATAAGTGAAAACATGAAACATTAAAGGGGTTTTAAAATGAACTAATAAGATGTCTGAGTCTCTACCCATGCCTTGAGTGTTATTACACACTAGGATGGGAGTTAGGATCCTTTCCTTCATGAAAGGATTACTGAGACACATAGAGTCACTTGGGGGCCATGGTCCAGGAAGGACTAATAGGGTAACTCAAGGGTAGACTTATGTGATGACACTTCCCTATATACATCTTAGGTTATCCTACATGTGTCAGTTACCTCTGGTATTGTGTAGATTCTTTATTATGGTTTAGAAAGCTTCTAGGATCTTTCTATGCATTTATGGTTGATGTCTTGTATACCTTTGATGTTTCCTTCATGTTGTATACTCGTGTGAGTGGTCCTGATATTATCTCCTCAGCACGGTGAGAGTGGACCTTTGGTTCCACGAGGTTGGGTGGTAGTGATTCTTATTACCATTGAGATTTGATGGTTATTCTTAATGATTGGATTATCCTTGTTGGAGTTCTATCTTCTTATTCTTCTGGAGACTTGTTCAGTTTCAAGAGTTGTATACTTGTACCATATGTGGATATTGGTTGGCATCCTTTCAAGGAGGTATTTTATTGTTATGTATTATTGCATACCCTGCGAATTGTACAGTGGATGATAATTCATGTATGTATACCTTGGGTATCAGTTGTATATGTGGTCTCATTATATGATTTGTATATTATTGGATTCAATTGATATATCTTTTATGTTAGTTATTTATAGTTGTTCTTTGTAGATTATTTTTTCTGAAGTAATTCTACATCAAGGAACCCTTGAGAATTGATATCTTTTATGAGTTGTACTTATGTGTATGTCATGTACTTCATTATATTACTTCTGCATTGTTATCATTATTATTTGTAAATATTTAAAATAAAAAATCATGTTAGCTTAGTCTCATGTTTAGGTTAGTTCTCCTGGGTTCCCTAGTGGGGCATAACACTTGGTATCAGAGCACACATTTCTACACTAGAAGCTTTGGGAAATTTGTATGCATGTTAGTTGTCTTTTGGTTTAAAACTTGAAACAAACATAGACATAAAACTCTGATATATTTAAAACTATTGCTTTGTGATTATGTGTTTTCGTTTGTCGCTTTTTGGTTTTAGTTTTGAGTTGTTGTGTTGGCCTTTGGTTTCTTCAGGATTCATGCCTGAGACTAGAGCTGCTAGAGGTCATGGTAGAGGCTGAGTTGGTGGTTGTGGAAGGGGTAGGGATCACATTCCTTCCACAAGTTTCAAACAAGACAATGTTCATCAGTATAGTAGAGATGAGCAGAGGGATGAGCATTGGGATGGGTCTGAAGAGCCAGACGTTAGGCAATTATTGCAGGTGATTTTGAATCATCTTGGTCCTAAGAATGGTAGAGTGGAGAAGGATGTTTCTCATCATTCTTAGTTAGAGCATAGGGTGAGGGTGAGATCTAGGAGCCCTCTGAGGAGGACCATCACAGTTGATCCTGATGTTGTGGCAGTGAACCACATGAGGGATCTTATGGGAGTATGACCTACTCCCTTTGATGGGAAAGGATCAGGGTCTAAAGCTAAGACAGGGATTATTTCCTTAGAGAGGAGTTTTTCTATGCACCCTTTAGTAGAAATACTAAGGCTAGGTATGCGGTGATGCAACTCTCTGATTTTGTAGTAGTATGGTGGAAGATTGAAGAGGATAAGTTAGGGCTCCACATGGATATAGTCACTTGGGGGTTATTTCTTGAGAACTTTTGAGTTCTCTTCCTCTCAGATCAGTGGAGGTAGCAGCAAGTGAATGAGTTCCAAAACCTCAGGCAGTCGACCTTGTTATTGGAAGAGTATGAGCGTTGATTCTTCAAGCTCAAGTAGTATGTGGGTTATGGACAGGATTCAACCCTTATGATTCAACATTTTATTAGGGGGCTCAATGAATGCATTGTTGGGGGAGTTAAGTTCTTTGAGCTTACGACCCTCAAAGAAGCGGTCATTAAAGCTACTCTTGTGGAGGTGAATATAGCTTTGGGACAAGAAGGATAGTTGGGAGTGCAGTCTAGTGGACCTACTTCTGGTTAAAGAGGTAATCATTCCCAGGGAGCTAGGAATTCTATGGGTCCTTCTACCTTTCCAAAAGGTAATCAGTCCCAGCAGTAGGGAGGATTCATTCCTCCTACTTTTAGTGGTGGTTCTCAAATTAGGAATTCCCATGATATTCAACGCAACAAGCACAATCAAAAATTTTAGCCAACGTAGAGTGTGCATCAGGATGTCAGTAGGGGTAGTTTTCAGCAGTCTAGTGCACCTTTAGTTAGAGGAGGTGGTATTAGAGGAGCTTGTTTTTCATGTGGGCAGTTTGGACATTTTGTGGTTAATTGTCCCCAGCGTGCATCGCAGTTCTCAGGACAGAGGCCAGTAGCTTATGAACCTATAGTTGGGAATGTTGGTAGATCTCATGGAGCATATACAACCTTTGATCTCCCTCTAATTGTGTATCATGATCATGTGAGTGGGGTTGCGAATAAAGGACCAACAACTAGTTTTTGCATTCCTATAATAGGGAATGATCCCCAGTGTTTGAATTAGAGACCTAGGAAAGGTCCTATGGGATCTGTACTTTGAGTCTTTTGGGACTCAGTGTGATGCTT
Source organism: Thuja plicata (assembly GCA_018584345.1). Lineage (NCBI taxonomy): Eukaryota > Viridiplantae > Streptophyta > Pinopsida > Cupressales > Cupressaceae > Thuja > Thuja plicata. The sequence goes on from MU224931.1 coordinate 6,030,533, forward strand.
TGAGTTGAGAGACTAATATCTCTATCTTTGTTGTAGGCTTCTAGGAGTAAGCCTAGTTTTAGGGGAGGAGGATGTAATACCCACCGCTTAGTTTTCTTTTTTGTTTTTGTTTCTGAACTCTTTTAGGCCTTTTCATGTATGTGTTGGTCATTTTAGTTGGTTTTGAGGATATTCATGTATTAAATTTCATTATGTTATTGATTCATTTCTTAGTGTATTATATCTTCTATTTGCATGTGATTTATAGTTATTTCATGATGGTTATGTATATGTTATGCTGTCATTTTGATTATGGTTTTCTAACAATACTGGCTCTATATTTGTATGCACACGGATCATTTGTATGTTTTGCATTATTGTTTGATGTGTTTGTTATGGTATGGAACAAATTTGTAGAATGTGAATATCTATGATATATCAATGGAAAAATTGATTGGATCATGTTGGTACCCATATAGACCCTGGAAATAAACTTTCAAGTTTAGGGTCTTGAACCTCCTTGAACTTAGTTCAAAGAGGTTCGAAGTGTTTTAGTTTGCATAAGTAGATTTACAGGTTTAGGGTTTTAGAGATTTTGAATTCAGTTTGAAGGCTTGACAATTTTAGTATTATAGGTGACCTTGGTGATTTCAAAGTGAAACATTCAGATTCTAGGTTTTGTCGAGTACTTTTGGTTTATTTGATACAAAGAGTTCATGGGTTCAAATGTTCAATTCAAGATTGGGTTCAACAAAATCAGTAAGGGCTCAAAATTTTGAAGACTCATAATTCATGGTCCAAGTTCAATGCAGAGGTGCAGTGATTCAGAGCTCTGGTCCAGAAACTTCCCTGTTTTAGATTAGTGATTTAATTGAAAATTTTAGAAGTGCAACTTTATTAGTTTAAATATCATTCATAAAGCGTCTGAATAAGTGATACATGGAAGTCAAATTTCATTGAACCCAACATGTTGGAGCACTGATAGTGCATTTGAACTATTTAATGAAATGCCCCATGGACAAAAGTCGAGCACAAGTTTAAAGAGAGACCGATCCAAGGTGAATGTTCCATTAGAATGATTGAGAGGCAAACCATAAATGGAGGAGCTCAATTCAAGGAACCCGATGCTTCAAAGTAATGGAATGTAGTCAATTACGCACTGCCAGTATGTCGGTGCTTACCTATTTGTTGGAACATTCAACTCATAAAAATACCACTATAGTGGGTATGTGTAAATTGACCAATGGAATGTCAATAGACATTTGTTTAGAGACCGAGCAAAGCCTCGAGATGTGCCATCGACCTTGAGTGTCGCTCCAGTTGGTAGTATGCAGAGTTTGATTTTGAATGGACAATTCTGAATAAGTTACATCTCTAGAAGATGAATGTCTCAAACAAAAGGAAAACGCCGATGTGCAAAGGAAGCACCAGATAGCAGGAAGAGATGTGTGCATCGATGACATTCAGATAAACCCAAAGAATAACACCTATGGGAGTTGGTCTCAGTCAATAAGTAGAAAGGTAAAGGATGGGAGAATCACTCAGCATTCCAATGAGAGGAACCCACAATGCTTGAAGGCATTTGTTCATTGGATAACCGTGGCATTTTCCCTATTTGCAGAATAGAAAATGAGAAGGCATAGCCAGACGTCATGTGCCAAAGTTGAAGATGGGAAAGATATCACTAAAACCTTTTCTATGATGGGAAATACGACATCTAGAATGAGATACTCCATTGATCTTGTAGTGACAGTAAGAACCCGCTCGAGTATGATATGAGAAATGGCATTCTTCATACCACAATTCTTCCCGACTTGCCCACATCACCATGCCACAATTTCCCCCTACTATAGATATGGAGAACGTCATCTTGTGGGAAGAGTTGGGATATTCACGAACATGTTTGGATTGGTTCAATGAAGTACTGGCCTTCCTATATATATGGAAGCACAGGAAGTGTCTGCGAACCATTTGACAAATGCCAACTCAAATAGCGGGTCATCTTCAAACTAAAAGATGCCAACCATATGATTATCAGGCTCATGTATGAGAAATGAAGAAGCATGCAAACTGTTTGACAATATGCTCAAGCTCGATGGGCATATAGAAGGAACCTACTGATTGAAGCATGCAGAGTTCAAGTCCAAGACAGATCGATGGGGGAGCTTCATGGATCGGTTAGAGCAAAGCATATAAGTACCATTCTTTGGCCAAAAATTGTATTCATATTTTGAAGCACGATCCTACAAATTAACATAAGCTATATCATTCATACCCATGTCCAATGGAAAGTCTTTGCAATACAAAATATATCCAGTCTTAAGAAATATACTCTTCATGTCATTTTGAGTTTCTATGGATAGGTGGAAGGGATCTGAGTCCTATTGCGAATATTAGTGGCATCGGATACACTATCAATCATTAATGATGAAGGTATTGAAGCCATGGGTTTAATGAATCCACATGTATCGGTTATTTCTCAGGAGACTCCATATAATATTGGTAACAACATATGAAGGCACGTGCCTAATATGCAGACCTAACACGTCATGATGAGCTATAATGATTGTCATGAGATGGACACCAAATTTAGTTTTCATAGTAGCCACCGGTTTCCCCAATGGGTGCATATATTATAAAACTAATGTGATTGGGAAGGGGAGAATTTTTTTGATGGTTTTCAAATTTAGTGGTGATTAAGTTCCTTAAAGAATATAACCATCGAAAAGAAGATAAAAGAGGACCTTACCAAGAAATAGTTATGCTAATAACTGAAATGTTATGGGAATGATAGATATTAAATATGTCAGCAGAAGAGGGAAAGGGGGTTCTTCTTTTTCTATAAGTTGGGTGGCTAGGGAAGGAAGAAGACTTTGGGTACCAATGTAATGCAGGGAAAGGGGGAGTGTATTTTTTTGTAGACTTTGCGCTATAGGAGAGGAGATATTTTTCTGAATAGTAATTTGTGTGTGCTAGACAACAAATCTTTTTTAATGTTTTTTTGTGTTTAGAGGAAAGTTTTAGTATCTCAAAACTTTGAGTTTGTGTGTTGGTTTTCTAATCAATGTCAACCTTTGAGTTATTTTGATTGTCTCTAAATGCAGTTTTGGCATATATAATTGTATAGTCAGAAAATGGAAGCACTTCCATTGTAGGCTTGATTATCCTTCTAAGTGAGTGGTTTGGGTTCATGACAAGTGCCTTGAATGGGTTCTTGATTTTGACATGGCTTCCCCCCTGTTCTATCCTTCTTTCCACTCCTATTTAGCCTAATTTCTGCATTTTGGACTGCAGACTGGTGATTCTGGGCTTCAAGGTTAGGGTCAACCTTTTGGGTCTATGTCGACCTTGACCCTGACCTAGGTCAAGGTTGACCTCATCCTTGACCCAGGGTTCAAATCCTGGGGTCTCACAGTTTTTGGATGTCGGTCTTTGCAAAAGTGTTTTCCCGCTTCCGGGTCGACTATTTCGGGTTTTGAAGCGTTGATTCCTAAATTATATTTAATATAGGTCCTCTTCTAGGGGCATGGTTCTAATGGGAATTTAATTATCCTATTTCAGCCTCCTTAGAATATTGTGCCCTAGTTTCATATAAAAGGGAGGCTTCTCCTCTCATTTTCTCTAAGCATTACAAACCATGATCAAGCGAACTAAGTCTTCTAATCGAGATCAAGCATTATCAAGTGAAGTTTAAGAAAGCTAAGGACCAAAATTTGAATCAAGCATTCATCCATTCTCAAGCATCCATTTTCATGAAGGAGATCCATTGGAGGCCATTGAAGGATTCAAGCTACATAGTGCCCTTTTGGTGATCTCTCCATCCACCTTCTTCCAATCCTATTCAAAATTCAAGAAACCATTCAAGACTTGGTGTTTGAGATCTAAAAGTAAGAGATTGAAGACATCCTACCTTTCTACATTCCACATTTTGAAGCATACTTGTGGATCCACGGATTCAAATCTGCACAAGGACTTTTACAAGGAAGATGAATTTGAGCATTTACTTTGTTTATCTTTATGCAATTTCAATTACATATATTTGAGGTTAATTCCAAAACTATGGTTTGACTAAGGAAAACCCCTCCCCCACAACAAACAATCCTCTTTTTCTTGCAGATATAGGTTCGGGATTGCAAAATTAGACACAGATTTAGATACCCTTTTTGGCTTTCTTTCGGATGACGCAAATAGATTCTCTGTCAGACCTGTGGAGGTCAAGGTTGACATTATTGGGTTAGGGTTGACATTTGTGGGTCAAGGTCGACCTTTTTCATAAGACAACATCAAAACATAAAAATATTTTTGGGTTTTGTTCGTCTTTGCATTCTGGTTCTGGATCATCTATCAGCTTTTTCAGAAATAGTCTATAGACCTCAGAAAATAGCATTCTTTGATCTATAATTGTGTAAGGTTGGTTCTTCTTCCTATCCTTTTCAATTGCTATAATTAAACATATTCATTTAATCAATTAATAGAATTTAAGATCCCCTTCTTTGTTCTCTTTTCCAAATAGTTGATTCATTTGTGCATTAGCCCTTCTTTTGGGTTGATCAACTTGGATCTTCCATTTGTGCATTTGAGGATAGAAAAGAAACATTTTATCTTCCCCTAATCACAATTGCAATACACAATCAATACAATTCAATTGAGTGTAAAGTAGGGTTAAGGAAATCAACAAATTTTAATCAAATGAAACAATAATTAACAATCAAACCACCTTACCCCTTTCCACCACTTTACAATAATTATTACCATGACTATCATTTGGACTTTGAGCTTTTGTCATTCGTGAATTTGGAAAGAGCGATTTTTCCTTCTCTCTGCATTCTTTCTGTAATGAAATGATTGGATAAATGGACTTTGTGTCATTTATTTACTATCTCCTTTTCATTTAGTTAGTTCTTTCGCATCTGTGTCTTGGTTACGTATAGATGTTTGCAAGCCTTTATTGCTTTCAGGTTAAAAGCATTATCCATTTTATAGTTTAGCTTATTCATTGTAAATCTTACATGGGAAGTTGTACCCAGATAATTCAGAGGGCACTTATGTTCTTCAATAGCGAAGTGACCCAACTGTTGGTGCTAGTGAGTCTTCTTGTTTGGGCATTTTAGCGTCATTTTGTAGGTGTTTTCTTGGAAGACAAATCTGTTCACCAACAGATCAATAAGAATCAATTATAATATACGCTAGAGAAAAAATGTGTTAAGAGAAAACACAATTTTACCAAGTTAACTACTTTGAAATGTATTTATGAGAAAGATAAAATGATATCCGATAAAGAATTTAGATATGTGATGTGCATCTTGTTGATAAAGAACCTTGAAAACCATTTCTTAAAGCTTGTGAATCATTTTATGTATGTATAGATCATTTATGTATTTTTTGGAGACCGTCACAAAATGATTACTGTGCTATGATTTATGTTATCTGCGTGTTGGATTTAATTCCTAATAGATTGGAGAAGGAACAAATAGAGTATGGATAGGCTGATGATGTACTTGGTCTTTGTGATGATTTGGATTATATTCATGTGATGACATCATTTATGCTCTTTTCTTTTCACTGATATATCGATGTGTTAAATGATTCTATGTGAATATGCAGATGTATGTTTTTGAAATTTTATTTATGCAAATATATGTATAGATGCACTTAGGATGCAAAAATGCAACACCTGGATGATTTATGTTTTTCTTTCTTTTTCGATTATGAACGCAAAATGGTTATTCTATGGATATGCAACATTAAGAATATATCAGTAAATAGATTAAGTAGTCAAACTTGGACTTTAACGAAACAAGAAATCATTTTGAGCTCAAGTACTTATGCTTCAAAATGAACCATTCAAACTTAAATGCAACTAAATAAAAACTTCTAGGACCATCACTGATATTTTCACACTAGAATTTTATCATCATAGAGCATTTGTGTAACGGACATCATCGGTTAGTACAACTATCACTGATACTATGGAAGTATCATGAAAGTATGAATACTTCTTTAATTGGATGCAATGTCAAAAATAAACCTAAGCATCAAGGCATAGAGACCAGGATGACTTGTCAGTTATCTCCTTTTGATTTAAGACTCATCTTTTTTTCATGTTCCATATAAAATATGTAACCCACAATGAACCTTAATGTTCATATCCTTGGGTACATAATGTGTCATACAAATTACTTAAAATTTTGTTTAGAAACAGAAAAGGAAATTGATTCAACCTCATTGTAGCCTTCACATAAAAAGGATCAAGATATATGTGGCTATCTACTCCTATTGGAAGCTCTTTGTTATCTCTATGAATATTTTGTTGTCATTAGTTAAGGAAAAGTCATATGAGTCAGAAGAATCAATCGGTGAAAAGGAGAAAAGAAAATATTTGACTAGTCTTTAATATACACAGAGCAAGGTAGTGAAGTTGGTAAAGCACATACACTACACTGATAGCCTACAGTTACTGAACACGGAGTGTATATGAAGTACACCAAATTGATAGTTATCGAGTACTAAAAGATCAAGTTAACCAAGTAAAGAGAAGTTACTCTACCGAGTTACATAATTGATTATAAAGCATTAAAGACGCATTTAATACATTGACACATTATTAATTTTGATTATATAATGCATAGAGAATAGTTTTTTACATGATCAACGATCGAGATAATTCAAAGAGAAGATCTGAGAAGAAGATTAAGCAATTAATGGAAGTTTGTTATTTCTAAGAAATAAACCAAGTACCGAGGTAAAAGTGACATAGTGACCGAGTGGAAAAGAAGATCTAACAGTTAAAATAAATCATAGTGCACCTAATGCACAAGATTAAGAGGCAATAAATCTTATATTTAAAGGATGAATTATAGCACGTAGCAGAGAGAACCAAGCAGAAGAGAATGGGAGATAGAGTGACAATATAGAGAAGACTCATATTGTTAAAAGAGTTATATTGAAGAAAAATATTAGAGAAAAGAGCACTGAGTTGATATCTAGCTACAGCAGAGCAAATCCGAGTAGTGTTATAGTTTGTAATTTAGGTAACACAATATTCAGAGCACATAGAGTCTGTTCAGCATTTGTTTTGATGCAATATAGCAGACATTGTTAATTTGTTAATACTATTGTATTGAGAGCTAGAAATCCCAAAACAGGGTAGATCTTAACTGATCTGACTATTGTAAAACCTTTAACAGGGTACATCTCTAAGTGTAGAGATTGAAAAATCCTCTAACCAGGTAGACCTAACAAGTCTTTGTATACTCTTAACTAGGTAAGCTATCAAAATGGCTAAACTTTGTAAGCTCTAATCGAGCACCCTTTATAGTGCAGTTAGTGAAGGTTGTGGGTATCATCCCCACCACATTTTTGTCCTCTAACCAAGGATTTATGCGTAAACAAAATCACGGAGTTATGAGTTCATTTACTTGAATGTTTTGATATTATGTTTTATGAGCATTATATTAGTTTCATTTAAAGTTATTGAATTCAGTAAACATCAAGCACTAGTATATGGTTATTGACAGTTTTAGTTATAAAAGTTTTTTTGGTACTGATTCACCCATCCCCTCTCAGTCCCAACTTTCCATAGTCATTCCAACACTCTTACCATAAACATCCAAATTACGTGAAGTTTGTAGGATCATTGGAGAAATCACCATACGTAGAAAACCATGAAAACATTATGCTCCATGTCCTTGTGACTCTGTCATTTAATAGATGTCATGGAGTAACTCGGAAGAAATAACAAGCAAAAATTGGTAAACAGACAAAGAAAATTCATAATCACTTATCTTCCCCTAGTTTGAAACATCATTGGAATATTAAAAGAGTCATGATCAAAACAAGATTAGTCTATATGTGTTTATGTGGTGTTTAGGAACACCTTTGATTCATCATTCAATCATAGCATAGAGATTATCAATTAAAGCTCCAATTTTAGCAATGTATATTTGTGTTTGAGTCAGTGAGATAAATAATATTATTAATTGCAATCCAATAGAGTGTTGAGAAACATTGTTTGATTAAAGTGTTGAGAAAAACTAGTATTATGTTTGTTAAAGGTAGGTGGTATTTAAGAAACACCTTTGTTTGTGATAGTGATAATGATGTTTTGATTCAAGTATTGAAGAAATACTATTTTATGTTAGTGGAAAATTTTCCTATACAAGGATCTAGGATGACAACGCAACCAACAACCTTTGACTGACAAAACTAAGTCGACCACTAAAATTGGTAAGACACATGCCCCCAATGAAGTATGACTATCCTAAGATGCAAATATAAACATATTCCAGGCAAGGAAAGTACATTTGTGAAGGGTTCAGGTCCAGCATATGTCAATAAAATGACCATGAAGGATATGTGCAAGCGAAGCATTGATAGATGGAACACTACGTACAATCGATGTCTGTTTGTGAAGTTTTCACCGCTTGGCCAATTTCTATTTTTTCTACCAAGATGATTGTTTGCCGCTTTTTTCCTCTCTTTTTTGTAGTATCAAGGCGCTTGTTTGCTGGGTTTTCACCAAGGATACCTTTTTTGGGACTTTTTTCATTTTTTTTATTTTTCTCCTTTTCACTATTTTTGGCTTTCTTCGGGATCATTTTTTGTTGCTTTTGGTAGTCTTTCCATATCAATTTCGCTATACAAGCCCTTTGGCTAGATGTCAAGTGTAAAAACATTTCAAGTGTAGAGTATTGATAGGATAGGGAAGGACATCTCCTTCAGGTGTAGCTAACTGATAAGCTCCTAATCCAAAATTTGTTGTGATAACAAAAGGCCCCAGCCAGTTGGGTTCAAACTTGCCTTTTTGTTCTCTTTTTGCTTGATTCTTAGGATTCTCTCTAAGAACGAGATATCCCACTTAAAATTTTATTGGCTTTACCTTCTTGTTGTACCCTTTTGACATCCTTTTCTGAAGGAATTTTAGGTGATTGAATGATTGTTTTCTGTGCTCATCCAACATCTCTAGTTCTTGTACCCTATCTATGTGGTATTGTTGTCTGTGACAAGACCTTTGAGGGATACTCACAAAGAAGGGATTTCTACTTCAATTGGTAATACTGCCTCTGTTCCATAGGTGAGATAAAATGGTGTGGCTCTTGTGGGTGTTCTGATGCTTGTTTTGTAAGCCCATAGTGCTGGATTCAATTGTAAATGCCAGTCTCTACCAGATTTTCTCATAGTTCTGTGAAGGATTTTTAGAATATTCTTGTTTGAAGCCTCAACTTGCCCATTACCTTGAGGATAATAGATGGAAGAATAGTGATGAGCAATGTGAAACTATGTACAAAGATCATCAATGTCTTGGTTCTTGAACTTCCCTCCATTGTCTATTACAATAAATGAGGGTATCTCATACCTACATATGATGTAGTTCAATATGAACATAGCTACTTATTTTCTAGTGGCTTTTATTAGCGACACTGGTTTGACCCACTTTTTGGAATACTCAGTGGTCATGATGATGCATTTATGTCCATTTGAAGAATTGGGATAGATCTGTCCAGTAAGATCAAAGGCCCATTGTCGAATGGCCAATGTGTGAAAAATGGTATGAGCTCCCTGGATGGAGCATGGATAATATTTTCAAGTATTTGGAATTTTTGACATATTTTGGCATATTGATCTGCATCTTTCTCCATTTTAGGCTATTAGTACCTGACCCATAAAAGTTTCTTAGCTAATGAAAAACTATTCGAGTGAGATCCGCAGACACCTTCATGGACCTCTTTTAATATGCAATTAGACTCTTCTTGTTCTAAACACCTAATTAGCATTCCATCAAGACCACGTCTATATAAGTTAGTAGTGATGAGTACATAATGTGGTGTTTGTATGCACCCTAAAATGGTCGCCTAGAATTTGGGCCCCATTTATTATTTTATCAATTTATCAAATTTCTGAATCAATGCTTTGGAATATTATTCAAATCAATTTTCTTGATCAAATTGTAATTAATTCAATTATTCAATTATTCCAATATTTCCTAAGGTTTGATCATTTTTATCTAAATAAAAGATTTAATTTCCTTTTAATTAAATAAAATTTATCTTATTTAATTAAAAGATTTAATCTCCCTTTTAATTGAATAAAATTTATCTTATTTAACTAAAGTAAATTCCTCCCATTTAATTAAATAAAATTCTTCTAATTTATTTAATTGAAAGAAAACCTCTCTTTTAATTAAATAAATAAAAATCCCCACTTAAAGCACTTTATTTGATGAAAAAGGAAATAAATTAAATGAAAATTAAATGAAAATTAAATAAAAATCCATTTTTCTTCACATCTTCCTAAGTGGTGGAATTTTTGCCTCTTAATCATAGTCTTTGATTTTTGCCTATTAATCTCAACCGTCCATTGCTCTTTAAAAGGAAATCTCTCCTCATTATCATATCATCTTTTTCATAGTATTGTTATGATACAGGTTTGGAAAGCAATTTTGGAGGAGGATTTGAGCATTTGGCTTGGATATTGCAACTTCTCTCTTCTTGTCTCATTCTTCTTGCATTCATTGCTACTCATGTAGATTAGATTCATGTTTATTTTCATAGATTAAACTTGCATTTGTATTTCCTTTCATAGATTAATCATGCATTGTTATCATTTAGATTAATTTTCTTTCATGCATTGTTATCATATA
>MU224931.1:6056746-6073739 GCA_018584345.1 Thuja plicata
TGTAAGCTATACAGGATCTGTTATCAACAATTAGAGATTGCATTCACTATCAGATCAACATTTATATTGTAGTTGCATTCTAACAAGTGCATCACAATAGAAATCCTTTTGTAGAAGGTGGACTTAACAGTTGTTTAACAAATCTCTTAACAGAGTGCACACCTAACGGTGTTGCTAAAGCTTCAAACAAAGTAGATCCTAACAGGTCTCCACTCTAATACACTTAACAGGGTAGATAATCATAAGTGATCATTTGTAAGCCTTTATCGGCTCCTTTCTTATCTGCAGATAGTGAAGTTTTGTGGGTAGACATCCCCACCGCAGTTTTTACTTCCTAACAGGAGTTTTCTGCAATATCATATCATGTGTTATGTGTTATTTATTTTCATGAATGTTTCTTGAATGTTTATACATATAAAGAACTTATATTATGATCACACATATATAATCAAAGATGAATAGATAGATAGGTATATACAAATTTGATGACACAAAAGTTAATGGGCCAATCACAGAAAAAAATTTAGAGGTACTGATTCACCCCTCCCCTCTCAGTACATCATTCCAATAATTCCAACATGGCCTTGTTAGAGGTCTTCAACACTTCAACATAGAAATGTTACCTTGTGAGAGGATTTACAAAAAGACTGTTAAGTCTACTCTGTTAAGAGATTTGAGATCACTGCTACAATTGTTAGAAAGTAACAATGAATTGACTTGTATGTGTAAGCAACTATCTTTGTTGATTCAGATCTTTGTTCTGATTATAACTGGATCCTTGTTGATCATATATTCTATTGCAGCTCCGAGTGTTCTATACTCAATCAGAATCCCATCTGATTTCTCCTTCACTCTTCATATCAGAGAATTCCACACTTCTGCTTATGCACCCTCTTGCACACATTCAATCCAAACATGACCTTTCATATATAATAAGCCCTATCAAGTCGGCTTGAATATACTTCTAAATAAGTAATAAATCACAATTCAGTCAACCTTATATAACCAATTAATTATAGAATGTAAACCATTGTTAGTCGGCTAACACTGAATAATCAACTTGGTTAACACTGAGTTTCTTTGATGCCCGACCATGACTGAAATGCCCGAGTGACTCGGTCAACACTTAAAAACTCTTTCTATTCACCAACTGTGCTCGATCTGAATGTAGACATTTGTGTAACATCACTACATAAGTGTAAATACATGTGTAACATCAATGAGAATATGCAATTGAATAATTGTTTTCAACAATACTATCAGGATGTTTGAGAGTGGTTTCAGATTCATGGAAGCTATAATGGAGATTATACATTTTGGGAGATTCAAAAAAAATTTAGACTCAACCAAATTTCAGGAGTTAGCACGCTTCCATCAGTGTTATTTTTCAGGTTAAAACTCCATATCTTCTTGTTTTGCATCTTTCACTCTATACTTTGGTTATTGTATAGTCAAAAATCGCAAACCCTTATTTGTAATTTAGGCCACACTTTTTAACCATTTTAGTGTCCATTCCCCTAGCATTTGTGTAGGTCCATTTGAGCCCTTGCATTGTCATTTACCCTCTCAAGATGCTCAAAATCTTTTTCAACAGCTATATTCCAGCCTATATTCCAGTGTCATCTTTGCATTAGCCGCATATTTCCTTTGCCACCTATCATTTTTTAGCGTGATTTGTTTGGACACTAGCATATTGCGCAGACGTTTGTGCCTCGTGTATTAGTCCACCGACATCCCAACATTCAAATGTCAGTCATGTGCATGTTTTCCACTTGTCACTCGCTTTTATCGACGGAACGACCTAGAATCTTCTAGAACGGCCTGGAAGCCTCTTTTCTCTCCTATTCTCTCTTTAAATTGATGTCTTTGCTTCATTCAAGCACTCTAAGTTCTCTCTTTTATCTCTCACTTACAATATTGGCATCCTCTCTCTCTCTCTCTCTCTCTCTCTCTCTCTCTCACACACACACACACACACACACACTCTCTCTCTCTCTCTCTCTCTCTCTCTCTCTCTCTCTCACACACACACACACACACACACATTTTGCTACAACAGTTTATTATTAGCTATAGCGTTCTTTACAACAATATCTCTAGCTCTCTTGGCTTTGTCAAGATTTCTGGTAATATCTTCCCATCTCTCTTGTGACTTTGAGCATCTTGGGATTCATCACATCCCTTTTCTATCAATATTATTTTATTTCATGCAATAGGGGTTTTCCTCCACTAGCGGGGTTTGTTTCTATTTGCATATCTCACATAATAGGGGTTCTCCTCCATCTAGTGGGGTTTGTTTCTATTACGTTGTCATTTATTTATCTTTGATTCAATCTATCTATCTATCTATCTGGTTGTTATAGAGGTGGAAACACTAAAGCAAGGACTTGACTAAGGTAAGTCTCCAAACAACCCCAAACAATTTTTCCTCTTTTGCATGTGTGCGGGTTTATTGGAAATGTTCAACCGCACGAGGGTTTGCATATGTTTTATTCATTTCATTTCTATTTATCTCTGTTAATTAATGTATTTTATCATATATCTGACTTTTGCATTTTGCAAGTTATCTGAAGCACAGACCTGAGTTTTTTCCACAATCTGGGCACTTTTTGTTTCAATCCACATAGGATTACAGCACACTACGTAGACGTTTGCGCACTGCATTGGCATCCTTGGTCGAGACACTCAAATTTGAATTGAAGACTCTCTATCATCTGGTCTTTTCATTTCTGAAACCAAAATATTATTTTCTTCATCTATAATAGGATATTTCCACTATTTTATCTAGTTTGAAGGTATTTGAATGTATGTTGTGAAACTGGTTCTCAAGGGAATATAGTTTTCCTTTGGCAGGGTCAATTTTATGACATTACAGTTACAAATCTCCTCACTTTTAATTCCACATCCTTGACTAGCCTAGCCCATCTCTCACTCATATCCCAGACTGACTTGACTCCCTAGTGCACCAAAGTTGCTCAAACTTGACTTTTAGACTTAGAGACTTGAAAAGTGTCACTAAACTAAGACTACTCGGGACAACTACCCCACTACCAAGCGAAAAGAGGGGGGTCTCCATTTGCAATGGGGAGATGGTGTGAAAAATTCACAACAAGTTTGATTTTCATTTGTTCTGCATAAAAAGATCTTGAGTTTGATTTGCATTTGTTCTGCATAAAAGATATTGAGTTCGATTTACATTTATTCTACATAAAAGATCTTGAGTTCGAATTGCATTTGTTTGCATAAAAGTTCTTAAGTTTCATTTGCATTTGTTCTACATAAAAGAGCTTGAGTTTAATGATTTTCAATTAATGATATTTCCTCTCGATTGAGATTGGGAATTGTTGTTTGTTTTGCATTCAGTATTAATATAAAATTTTGCATTTTTGTGTTGCATATTATAAACATAGGAAGATAATGTTTATGAATGCACGTCATTAAGGTTTTTTTGGATCAAAGCTTGCACCTCAGTTTTATTTGATTATACACCATGAGGTTGCATGTTACTGTTGAAGCTAATACGAAATTCATATATCTATCTACATATCAAAAAGAAAATTGGTTTATGTTGAATATGCATTAAGTTCAATCTAGGAGATTGTTTACTCATTACCCACGTATGAATAATCTATAAGAATGATATGCATCTAGTGGATGTAATCTAAACTTTATTTGTGAAAGACCCAGAAGGGTCGAAGTGTCTTTAATTCGATTTCAATTATGAACAAACCAGTTAGGCATTGGTGATTTGTATGACATCTCATTAAGCAGTCAATCCAAATTTTATGTTGGAAACTTGTACCTAGGTCCTTGAGAGGTCTTAACTAAATTCTATTGAGCCTTAGAGTCGTTAATGAAAATTAAACACCCTTAAGACTAGTCTAGGAAAATAATTTTGATAGTAGTTATAGATACAACCCTAGGATGGGTAGGATGAACTTGCTATAACATGGGATACCTAAGAAAGTTAATGCCATAAGGATGGGGATATCCAATTTATCAGGCCAATGCGTCCATGGAATAAGTCTGGTGGTGACATTGACTGCACAAACTATGTGCTTGTACTCTTTAAAGCCTTGGCCAAGGTGGTACTATGCTACGGGTAGTATACGTCAGTCACTAGAACCAATAGTGTTGCATCTAGCTAGGAAGGTTACCTAGTAGGCAAGGATGTCTTTATGATGACTGGCTATGGCAGTTGCAGGTTCTACACCAAGTCTCGAATGACAAGAAAATGGAAACCATGCTCGTGTGTCCCTGGGAAGGGCTAGGCTACTTCCACTAGAAGTTGTACGGTATTAGTCATAATCGAAAGATTCATGGTTGGGTGGTAAAAACCCCTGATGATACTCTTTTGCCCATGATGGATGTAAGTTAAGGAAGGAACAATTAAAGTGACAGCAAGTACAAGCTCTTTTCTTATTAGTTGATTCTATTACTTCAATCTTAATATTCTATAATGTATTGCTTCCCTTGGAAAATTAAAATCATTAGTTAGATTCGGTTTCAAGTGAAATGCAGTTATTAACTAACTTTTCATGTTCATAGGAAAATTGAAAATTAGTTATTTCAGATATACATTGATATTTACTTTCTCGCAATTAAAATTTTATTTCCCTAATTTATTAGGATAATAGGGTTTGAGATGTTACACCATTTGCATTTTATTTCAAATCATTATTAGTAGCTGATGCACTCAAATCGCCATATCATTCACACTTAGAAAGTTGATAGATCCTCCACAAAAGGCTAATGTAAGTCCCAAAAAGATTATCACCAAATCACATAAAATTGAGTTGTGTCCAACGGAAAGTCACAAGTACGCAGTCTAAACCTTAGAGTTGCTTTACTTGATCACACAATCATTCACATTGTTTAGCATTCAGAGCTTCTTTGTTCAAGAGAGGAATGGACATTTGGTGTTTCATTTTGGAATACTAAGTGTTCCATCCCGCATGTTGGAGTGCTCACAAAACTCATATCAACACAGTTTTTTTTAATGTTGCAAAAATAATCTTCTTATATTATACAAAGTAATAAGCAGGCCATGAAACAAAAATGTGGGTGTATATAAATTCATCTAAATTGAATGAAATGCAATTAACAAATTTCTTCTAAGAGATAATTGCTTTTGAAGCTTTGCCCATAGAAGGAAAAGGATTTGCTAGAATGAGACCAATGGGTCTTTCTTTTTTTTATTGATGAAAGCTCATAAAAGAATTACAAGAGACCAATGAATGGGTCTTGAGTTTTTTCTCCAATAGAGGGGCAACATTTGTGAAATGTGCCTTGGAATAATAAATAAATTTAATGTTCAGTAATGCTCTGAACTTTCCTTATTTAATGAAAGGAACTTGCTGCTGCCAGACTGTTCCTCCTTGTACCAATTACATTTCACAAAAGTACACTATATTGATGAGGCTGGTTCAGAGATTTTCACATCACGTGGCTTGTGGACATTTCTGTTCAACTGGGACTGATTTGGATTCCTCGAGATGATTGAGCCTACAGGTCCCTAATAGAAACTCTGGGAGCTCATCTTCTGTGTTCCCCTAACCAAAGTAAAACAAAAGGAGTAAGTTGTTTTTTGTTACATGGTTTATGATTATCTTGATGAATTTGCAAAAAAAGCGTTTCAATATCAAAATATGTACCTGTATCAGAAAAGCCAATTCTATGACCAACTTACTCAAGTAACCTAGAACTAGGTTAACAACACCCTTGGCTACGCAAGAGGAACCAATGTTGATGCCAAGCTATAACAAGTGAGAAGAGGAATATTCAAAATTCAGTGAGAAGCCAAGTACAACAATGTCACATCCAAGTCAACCAAAAAGTAAAACTATACACATTATAATGAACAAAAATAATGATTCCAGATTTATATCATTTATCTCTCTTATACAGACTTCTCTGAAAATATAAGTATGTGTGTAGCTACTAGAGCACCCCATTAATTGGGTGAGCTCTGTAAAGACCTTGCAAGTTGATTATACGTTTTCACACCCTATTTAGAATAGTACCACATTAGTAAGAAATTTGAAAACATACCTCGAGATAGTTGCTTCCCCTAGTGTAATTTATCTCTAGTGCTTGACCCAACAAGCATGCATTTTTTCCTACACTCTGCTTAACTATCCAGGATCCCTGAAGAAAGAAAAACCAATTATAAGTGGCGCACTAATTCACCAAGTAAACTTTCGATAAATATAATACAAACAAAAGTTGCTGACATCCTTGATTCATCTACCTTAGCAATATAAGGAATGAGCTTGAATCGTGAATTGCGATAAGCATCATCTCCTTCAACAAACATTTTTAGCAAAGGAACAGATTCAAGAGGGCAATCCATCATGTAGTATAAGGCAAGATTGTGTGTTGTTGCACCTGGAACCTAGTAAGCAGAGGGTGCAGATGGTATAGATCATGTCAGTTAACAGAAACACATTTGTCATTGATCATTTCACCATTTTATGTTTGAAATGGTTACCTGAATATTTATGATGACATAAAATTCATTGCTACACTCAGCTGCTCTCCTCTGCTATCAGAAGAAATGGTTATTGTTAAGCTTCCATTAAATATACTAAAATCAGAGTAATTAAATTATAATAAACACAAACTTTGACTAAAAGAATTAGGACCATTTGCTACAATTGCGGGAGACAAATCGCAAGGAAAAAGCCTTCTATCTTGCAGACAAGTTCATCCGAGCAACAAAATTTAAAAAAATGATATTCACAAATCTACCCATGTCATAAGTATAACTACCAAAGGAAAAAGCAACTTATTCTCCTCCAATCTATATAAAAACGCAAAATATCACCCCTCTAGAATCTATTACCTACCAAAACTTACAAGTAGACCTTGTGAGGCCAGGAATTTCATTTCGAGTATATTTTTTATTTCCATATAAACACTTCTTGAAGCAGTGTTCAAATTATCAAGCTACCACAAAAAGGGGATAAATATATAAACGAACATGGAAGCACTATCTTATTTTAACAATAGAACCTTCATCAATGATTGTTATTACGTAAACTACTGTTGGAAAATAAAATGCCAGTTATTTATAAGTGAATGTGATACGTTATCAAGGAACAGTGACACTAAAACTTGTAACTTCATACATCTTAACGAAAACAGCTGTGATACGGTCAAAAGCTGAGGTACATAATTTTGTATATAAGTGTGCACGCAGGCATGAACACAAACACAGGCATGAACCTATTTTGGCTGTTAATGTTAAACAGTAAAAATACGTCACTAGACACAAATAACATGCCTGAATAAAACTGCCAGGACGTCCAGCAAGATTATCCTCTCGCTTATTAGAACTGAGCCAATCTGCTGCAACCATACGCATTAACGTATCTTTTGCCTTAATCTGAGAGTAAAAGTATAATTCAAATTATAAATTAGGAGGATACTGAGGAGAGAAACTTTGAGTTTGAATAGCAACTAATACAGCAAGTAATGCAAATCTATTATAATTGGTCTAGAACGAATGCCATATAAGATGAACCCTCTAATATAAATTTTCAAATAAATGTACACAAAAATGCTGCACTCTTAAATAAAAAGCATATTACAGTATTTCAAATATGGGCTCACAATTGATATACTTTTTTACGATCTTTCAGATAGCTTTTGCCACGTATTAAAAATGTGGCTGGATCTGCCGTGGACCAACTGCTTGGCAATGTACAAGCAGAGTTTTTTGGAAGAGTTGCTTCATAGCTGAGAAAATCTACATCATCTCCCAAGTGAACATCCACTTGTGATCGTTTGTGACTTGCTGTAAGAATAACTCAAACATTTTCACTCCCATCATGCATAGTTAAAACAACTTCAACATAAAATCCAAAAAAACAATTGTCTATTTTTTTCCTACAATCTGATGTACGCCATTGAACTAGGACTGGAAAAGTCTCTAAGTTAGCACCCAAAGTATTGAATAATGCACATTAAAGATATAAATGGTACCTGTAGAAGCTAGATCATGAACGCACTTGACAATAACTGTAGCTGTTGACGTCTTTTGCTGATCTCCAAGCTGGACCAAATGATTCAAAACAGACATTACATATACACTGAACATAGAATTACAGAACCCATAACTGATACAAAATCTAAATATGCTTCAAAACACAAAGTTCTTACTGTATATGCTTCGGGAAGAGACTAATAAACAAGCCACTAATAATGTTAAATGGCAAGGGGCTCTCTGAGTATGCATTCAATAAGGTAATAAGAGAATGAGTGTTAGCATATAAAGAAAATAAAATGACCATCTGACATGCATGAAAAAAAAAGGGTGTAGGAGAAAGGAAGCTTTTCCTAGGTTGACTTCTTGGAAAATTAATCCCACTTTTGATTGGAATAGCTGTTGTGAGATGATATGTCCTAAATGGGCCAAGGTAGATAGAGAAAACCTAGTAAATGACAATAGGAAACCCATAAGAATTGGTGTGCTTTACAAGTGTCCATCTATTCTTAAATAATTAGGTTCTACATTTGCAAACAATCTTCCTCTGGTTCAACTCCTTTACCTTGCTGTCGTTGATTGAGAATACTCCAAGGAAACCTAGAGGGACACAATGACAGACAAAGAAATGGGCAAAGAAGAGCTACGGGTGTAAAGAGGACTAGGGGATGCAAGCAATGATAAGACAGAAAGGAAGAGAAAGGAGAGCCATAACACATATCTCACAACACGATTACTCCACCTAGACAAAGCTAATTCCTAATTGGGTGGTTAATGTGCCAACAAGCCTTGACAAATTAATTAAAGCAATTTTTTATGTGTACATGCTTACCAATTTCTATTGAACTCTTTCCATTTGACTGTATCAGTCCTTGTACAAATAGAATATTTAACTTAAATTCTGATTATATTGTCTTACAGTATTATCCAGTCTAAAACCTTTCCGAGTTCAGCAGAAACTGGTTCCATTTTGGCATTAGATCATTTTCAGTTCTAAACAGAATATGTTTCTTTGGCTTAATGTCTTTACACATCTTATATTGAATTGAAAGGACTAAATGCCACACGGAAGTGAGTTGCATTAACTGTTAATTTATCATAAAATATTCTCCCCACAAAATGCTTTTGCAATAACCATGACATGGTTGAGCCTTGTACATAGTCCTACTAATCATGATAGCCGAAGGAAATATCAAACTCTAAACAAACATATGTAAGGCGGTTGCTTTAAAGAATATTAGTAAAAAGGTATCTGTCTTATATTCATGACCCAAATGAGCCAGTCATATTGGAATCCATTTTTAAGTCATATGCAAGGAAATCCACATTTTAATACCTGCAATTCAAATGCTTGTTCATCGTCCATAGACTCTTCACTCTCTCTAGGTTGCTCCAGCAATTGATCCAAATCTGTCTGATCTGATTCACAATTTGAGCGTGCGTCAAAGAATTCATCAGCTGCATCACTAAATTGAAGGAATGAGGATGTTGTTTCCTTTGCTTGATATAGTGGGCCATTAAATTCCATTGGAGAAACATGAGAACTGCATTCTGACGCTGGGAAAAGTGCTCTTTTCTCTTTATTGTTTTCATTCTTTTTTGATGTGTTTCCCATTGCTAACTCCCTAGACAATAGCCCAGGAGATGGATAATAAACTGGTGTAGCCTTGAACATTTCTCTCATTGCTGTAAATGCATATAGACATATCATTTTTATCATAATCTTATTTCATTTGACTTTCCTCAATTGCAACAGAATATTTTTCTTTAAATACCTGCTATTCGCCCTAGCATTCGGAGGGTTATTCTTCTTGTGTAAGATTGTCGTAAATAAGATGCCCAATATTTCCAGTCTATGGCTAGCATGTGCTTAACAACTGCACGTTGATGTTGGGGATGAGACAACGGAGATATCACATATCCTCCACCTGCAAAAATTTTAAAATACAGATAATACCGTCAATACCCTCTGCTTAGTCCTTAAAAGTTAAAACATAAAAGTTTTTCTGCAAGTTTATACATTGGCTTTATCTTGATTCCATTTTTTCATCAAAAGTATAATCACTTTACTTTTTAGGCAGGCACGAACAAAGCCCTGAGAAGGAGGACACTTCGGATGTGTCACAGAATGATAAAGAATTACTGCACCCAAAATGCAGCTACTTTAGATAAACACTAAAAGGTCACAACAAATTGAATTTCTTCACCGTTAATTGAATGCAAGAAATCACCATATGAACCATCATCCTCTCTCCTCCAGTAACGGTGTAGAACCAAATCTCTTGGTGTCAGCCCCCTGTTATAAAAAAATTGAGTACTTCAGATTAGCATCTACGAGGACAACTTAAACTGGATAACTATTTTCCTTTGATATCATTGAATAATTACAAAGAATGTATAGCTTACCAAGGCTGCCAGCTACTTTGCAGCAATTTGTGGACTATGTCTGTGTGACCATCCAAGTGATCAATAACCTGACCTTGTAGATAACAAAAGTCCCACCTGCAACACTGCTTTACCTTCAAATCTAGGAATTATATATGATTTAAATAGAACATTTAATAAAGTGCCCCAAAAGTAAAGAAGTGGGTAGTTGGAGATTACTCTGATCTTGATGGTTCAAGAGACATAACAGTCTTAAATACAGATTCACAGGTTGCATCCACAACACCCACTGCCATCACAGCTGGATGATCATCCCAATGCTGTGTAGATTAAGCGTGTTAAGAAATTGAACTGTAATTTTCTGAATTTAATCACCTATGAAGAAAGGGCATATACCTTGCTCCTTAATTCTCCATCACTTGCCTCTTTGAATAATCGCAATCCTGCATTAGAAAACTTCTCCTTCTCAGCAGAAACAGAAGCAAATCAAATAACTAAAGGTAAGCAATGTGGAAAATAAATTGATTTGTGTTACCATTCTCACAACCAAAAAATTGCCAAGGGGAAGGTGCAATAACATCAGCGGTTGTCTGCATTATAGGCAGCCACCAGTCTGGCAAATCTACATAAGGTGAAGAAAAAAAATATGTACATAGAAATTTAGAGTAAGAAGAAGCAATATCTCCCAAAGAAAATTCAGCTGGTTCTAAACAAGAAGGCATCCATCAATATGTATGACTAATATATCAGTTACAAAGCCAATGATAGAAGTCTGCATATAAGAATGGTGAGTACCTGAGAAACAGTTAAGTGAAAATATTGATAGGTGATAGAAAATTTGATTCTCTTAGTAAAAAAAGAAGAAAAATTAAAACATAAAGGCGTAAAAAAATTTATGGAAAAAAATCACACATTCTTGACGAGGAAGAAACCAAAATCAGAAATTTTTAAGAAAAAAAAATTTACACACCACAGCTGGTTCTGCAGAATGAAGACAATCTTCTGCTTCCATATCTGTCAAAATAGAAATATGAGATTATTTCGTAATCGGATAAGAACCATAGAAAGTGAAAAAATATAGATCCAAAGCTCATGATTTATAAATGATGAAATCCATGATCTGAAATTGAAATCCAACCAACCAACAGCTATAATCTTAAGTATTCCAATCCAGCTCTAGCTCACCATGCATACAGCAGGAAACCGAATAGAGAGAATCGAGATAACCATAGTTTGTAAACACTGTGAGTACTCTCTGAGTTGCCAGGTACACTCTATTTTTTTTGCTGGGCAAGTTTTCACAAGTTTAACTCTCATGTTTTTATAAATGAAAAAAAGCATGGGTAAAAATGTCATCAAAGGTAAAATGCTGGTTAAAATGCATTTTTCACATGTTTTTGCTATTAAACCTTGCGTTTTCTCTTTCAAGATGTCGAATTTTAATTCAATACATTTCGTAATTGATTTAAAAAAATATTTCTTGAAGAGATTTTAATTTTTAGTACATTCTAAGTTGCAGAGTTTACCCAAGGTTTTGTCAAGTTTTTGCCAAGTTGAAAATTTTGGGCTTGCCAAATAATCTCCAAGTCCGAGACTGCAAACTATGGAGATAACAAATTTTGTATATAATCTCGTGCAATACTAATGTGGCCTCAACTAATAGACTTATTAGTTTGCCAACTTTACTTCATTTCCACATTCTAATTCTCAAACCTATTGACAGATTCCCTATGATTTCATTGAGGACCTTGAATTCAAGGCACTTGATGATGTTTAAAATAAGATATGAGCCCGTTAATGGGCTTTCGAGGATTAAACCTCTTTCCAGTGATAAATCAAAAGTTTTGTGGGAGGTGCCGGAACCGAGATGGATAAAGATCAACTTCAACGAGGCTTCTAGGGGAAACCCGGGGATCTCAGGAGCAAGGTATGTAGCCCGCAATGACCAAGAGGGTATTGTGGGCTTGGGAGCACAACGATTACCAGATGGCACAAATAATGCAGCCGAATGCCTGGCAGCAGTAGGGGCTATAACGATGGCAAAGAAATTAGGGGTGCGGAAATTGCACCTCGAACGTGACTCTCTAATCACAGTTAATGGCATCATGAAAGGTCAGATGGATGTTTGGTATCTCAATCAGCATATCAGGTGCATCCGAGACCTTGGAGAATTAGAAGACTTCAGAGTTTCATATGTTCCTAGGGAAGCGAACACAGTGGCGGATCAACTTTCCAACGTGGGTGACAAGTTCGTTAGCAGACAAATTTGATCTTTTTGAAGATCTCAATACTTTGGAACCCGCAGATTTTGAATTGGGTATTGTCACACTTTCGTAAGCTTTGCAGATTACGAGAGCTAGGGACGTCAATATGTGGGTACCTTCTTTCCCAATCCCCACTCAACAGTAAAAGTGGCCGAGCTTTGTGGCATGTAGAAGTACAAGAGGAAATCGTTGGGGGATTTGCTTGGTAGAGTGGCAAGTTAATAAATTCTCTCATGACGTTTCGCACGCGCCAACCTTGCATTGAAAGCCTACCTTGGAGAAGTTGTTTTCCACTGTGTTTTGGTGTGGTGAGCGCAGCAGCTAAGTATGGAGGCCAATTTTTCATTGAGCTCGCTTGCTCAAATCCCCGGCTTCCACGGTAATGTTTCCATTCAAAGGATGTGCAACATGTTTAAGATAGATGATTTGGCTTTTTTGGATGCGATTGTGCTTATGTTTGGCAAGTTCCTAAATTCTGACCTTCGAGCGACGACAAACTTGGACATTTCGTCCTTGTCCTCGCTCTGGCTCTAATGGTGGGTGAGTCGAAGGAGGAAGTTCTAGAGGTGGCTAGGGCATGTTTGGTGTCCAAGTGGGCAGGAGGTATGACAGACATCATTTGGTGAGGAGTTCCTAAATTCTGACCTTCGAGCAAGGACAAACTTGGACATTTCATCCTTGTTCCTCACTCTGGCTCTAATGGTGGGTGAATCGAAGGAGGAAGTTATAGAGGTGGCCAGGGCATGTTTGGTGTGGACAGGAGGTATGACAGACATCATTCGGCGTGCGGAACTTGGGACTGGTCTTCACATGGAAGCCGATCCGTGGCGGCTTATTGGAGGGAATGTTGGCGAGCTCCAACCATTGGTGGTATGGTCTTCCACCCACCCCCAGGCTACTCATCTTCCAGTTGTTCATAAGGGGTGGGAGGCACTGCTCTCTTTTCTGCAAAATGTAATGTCCCCTTCTCTGCATTAGGCTTTTATGGCGCCTGATTTGTCTATCTTCCCATTCGGGTAGACTCGTGGCTTCTTCTGGAGGATGCCAGCCAGTCACAGGCTACAGTTGGGCGACATTTAAATATTTGGCCCCTTTTTCCATAGTGGAATCACTTTATTTTATAAAGTGAGTTTATAAAGTCACTTTATGACTTAAAGTCACTTTATATTAAAAAGTAACTTAAGTGACTTAAGTGAGAGCACGTTATCCCACATTGCTTAGTTTTCAGTGTTTTCCCTCATATCGAGGTTATATAAGCAAACGGCTCTCCTTGGGAAAAGGACGATGAATATTTTATAAAACAAAGATAAACGAATCTCTGGTTACATTGTGACTGGTTTTTTCTTGAGGACGTAGCCCCTTGAGGAAATTGAGAATTGGACATAGCCCCAGCATCTCGTTAATGGTGGGATCATACAAATTTCACAAAGAGCTCAAAATGTGAGTAAGGAATTCAGTGTATGTTTTCTAAATATCAAATCCAACAGACAAGAAGATAAGTATTATTTCTAGTCGATCATATCAGTTCGAGCTTAGTATTGGGCATCGTGGCTGCTATTTGTCTTGTAACCTCCTTAATACTGGGTGTCGAGACTTCTTACTGGACTGCATGTTGGGCATCGACAGTAAGCTTGCATTTGTGATAAACGTATTGGGAAGATTACCATTTCCTGCGTTTAAATGATACTCATATTACAGAGTGGCTGTGTATCCCGTGCATTTTGAAAGAGTCTCCATTCATACTGTGGTGGTCACGTTGAATACTGGCTGCGCAGCTTCTAATAGCTAAGACTCATTGTAACTCACATTGCTATCTTATATATATCAGGAGACTGCGGATGACTTCCTTGGTGGACACGGTGTACGTAGAGTAGTTTGAAGGTGTTCACGGACTCCAGTGTATGCATATAGGTTGCCAGGTCTTCGCATGGAGTAGACACTAGACCGTGGGTCTGTATTTGTTCGCGTGGCTGGGATGGAGGTGACTTACCATTCGAGTTTGGATGTCAAGCCTGTGTGGGGGAGACCGTAGAGTGTGAGGGAGCATTCTGCTCGTAACTAATGATCAAATAGAAGAATGGTGGCGTGAGCCTTTTCAGATTATCAGCCGCCAAATCTTGTGTATGTTGTTCATACTTGGCAGTCATGATTTGTTTATGCTGGTAGAAGATCAGTCTACACCCAACGCCTGGATTCATGGAGACTAGTTGGTATTAGCTACTCAAATTTGGAGTATTATTTATTGTTTGAAACTCTGTATATACATGCAAATCGATTCTATCAATTGCTAATTTTGTTGGCATTGATTGTTTACTTGCCTAGAGCCTATTGCTTCCTATTTTGAAAACGCAAAACATTGAATAGTAGTTTGAGAAGAAAACTTTCAAAACTAAACAACCACTGAATAGAATCAAAATAGATTTGAAACTGAATATTAAAGGGAGAGCCAGTCGAGCTCGTTACACAAAAGCACAGAGAGGCCCGCTCTGGTACGAAGGAGGAGCAGGGCCGAGTAACGAAGGTGACTCCAGTCAAATCTACAGCCCCTCTCGACCAAGGCGGACGACCAATGCCGAGAAGGCAAATGCAACCCAAAGCTGGTTTCCGCGGTCACAAGGCGACAAGTGCAGCTTCCGGCCGTGGTAGCGGGGAAGGAAGTCGGGGAGGCCGCGGTGATAGGAATGGTGGGGGCAAAGCATCGCCCAGTGTTGATCAGGGGGCTGCCTTCCTGAATTTTTCACGGGAAGAGGCAGATAACTGGTTCAAATAAATGAACCCTAATCAAAGTGCCCAATTTTGTAGTATGGGCTAGTGGTTCGCACTTGGTTTCCTTGGGGTTTTCTTTGGAGAATGCTTAAACAGTGTCTTTTTGCCAAGATGTGGCTTTTGGATTGTAATCGTCTTTCTGCCCGATATGGCCTTTTGGATTGTAACTGTGCAACGCACAACGGCCCTCAATGGCGCTCATCTTCATGTACTGTTTCCATTTTAAATATCAATAAAATTATTACTGATCAAAAAAAAAAGATATGATAAAACATTCTAACCTTCAGAAATTTTTTGCAAGGTACTCTAAGGAACTTGCTTTAGAACATTCAATGATTAAGGACTGTCAGTTCTAACAAAGTACCATACAGGTGAATACAGAACATCCTTCAAAATTTGAATTTCTTGTTATACTTGTACATTTGTGAGCTCAGCCAATGGCATGTTTTGGTACCTGCTTCAAAGAAAAACATTCTATTGTTTTTGTATCTCTTTTATGTCACAGAATAAATTCTCATTTCTCTCCCTATGATCTGGTTAAGGTTAGTTGCAATGAGATCTTGTCACAAGATGCATATCGTATAACAAATACCTAATCTCCACTGCTCTTCCTACATACTCGGAACAGCTATGTTTCTCTTGGAACATATTTCAAGAAGCTTGATGTTCCTTTACCTTACCAATCAAGAAAGGGATGAATTTTTGAATGATTTGAAAAGAAAATTATTTTAATTGAGCCAAATTAGGTGCATCGTGACAAATATGGGATACATACATAAGAGGCATTCCTCTTCACCATCTGTTATAGAAAGGCGAGGTAATGAACACCATTCATTAGACTCCTTTATTGTTGAGCTTTAAGTTGAATTTCAACTTCTATTTATTGCTCCCTCATGGTATTTCTATCGGTTATACTTTTCAGTTCCATTGACTGATTCTGATCATTTGTGGACATTAATATAATTGTTTTCTATAAAGAGAGGTTCGTTGAAGAAAACCAATTTAACCAATTTTCTTGGTTTCTATACACCACAATTCATGTCAAGGAACAAGACTTCTTTTCTCAAGTACTTGCCATCCAATCTAGTAATCACCTCAACTCCATGCAAACCTAAAGCATATAAACATTGCTGCCCCCAAGTCCAATTCATGGAGTAGACTATTTATATTCCAAAATAGCTAGAGACAACATACCAGACCTTTCAGATTATTGAATGTCGGAATTAGAAGCATTACAATGACATATTCAAGGAGAGGACCTCTTAACCTAAGCTTGTGTTTATCCTTATAACAAGTTGCCATGAAGCATTTCCACTAACAAATGTGGTTATCCACTTGGATGTTGAAACTGTTCCAGTCAAAAATGTATTAAATCAGATGCCTAGTCCTTGACTTACAAGACAATACAAAACAATTGATTGGTTAGCATGGATGCATTCTTACTAGAATAATAAGAGTATATACTACATAATGATCAAGTTACATTGTTCAATGGTCATTCAAAACCTCACTTTTTAGGAAAAGTAGATTATAATCATCATTAAGCCTCTGACAGGATATAAAACTGATAATCATTGCTACTTGATCCCAT
>MU224931.1:6073879-6085998 GCA_018584345.1 Thuja plicata
ATCAAGTTACATTGTTCAATGGTCATTCAAAACCTCACTTTTTAGGAAAAGTAGATTATAATCATCATTAAGCCTCTGACAGGATATAAAACTGATAATCATTGCTACTTGATCCCATATGGAAAGTAGTTCATTTGGAGCTGCATAAGCTTCTTCGTAACACCAAATGTGCATTGGAAGCATTCTCAAAGCATCCCTCACAAAATAAAAGTTAGCACACCTAAAAGCATGAGACTTCATAGTGTTTCGTAATTGGAATGTTATCTATTAACAAAAAGTATCCTCCATTTAAACCTTACGGATTTTGAACTCAATACAATCACATACAAGAAAAAAAGAAAACAGACATTACCATGAGTGAATTCATGTAGAAAGCCCTAAAATAATAGACATATAAATGCAAAATAAAGAATGGATATAATTATCACAACAGCTATTAATGTTGTCTAAGCCAATGGTCTGCAAGGATATGACTCTAGTTAAGAGAAAACTCTGATGAGCATAGACGAAGATAAAGTGTTATTCAAGGCATGCATAGATATCATGCATTCTTTGGAAGAATTTTATACTAACACTGTGATACTCAAACATTGACCTGATTTGTAAAACTATGTAAGACTTATGCAATGCACGGATTATTCTTTAGTTGGGTGATGCCGGAGCATCTGGGTGAACCCACGATCCACACCACCCAGAAAAATATTTGTATTTGGATTAAAGTTGTTTGCCGAAAATTTGTAGTTTGGTTTGTTTCACTTTCGTTTCTCTCGGGCATTTGAGTTTTGTCAAAACATGCTCAAACAAATTAAATCAGATTTCCCTTGTTTTGTCATTTGAGAAATGTAACATGAAAGCAGTTCTTGGGGCTATGACAAAGGCTGCTTGGTAGAGGACGAATTCTTCAGTTTTTAAGCAAGAGAAGAGCTTCTCAAATGTTCAAGACAAAACACTTCATTCTTGGAAAGATAATGCCATACCATTAAAGAAAATAGTGACTGGACGAACTTAATGGGTGTGCAGCAGAGAAGAACACTCAGCCAAAAGATGCCCAGCAACAAGAAAAGACAAGAAAAGGTTGAATAGAAGGGCTGCGTAGCTAAGAGGGGGATGAAAAAACTGGTGAAAGGAAAAATTGCGTGCCGAGAAAACAAGGTAGAGTGTAGGAAATGAAAAAGAGCAGCAAGTGAAGGGGTCGTGTGGAAATCGAGAGGGACGCCCAGCCAAGAGGTGAAGCAGAAGTAAGGGATGCCTACATGCGGAGAAGAAAGGGTTTTTGGGCAGAGAAGAATAGGAAAGACAGGGTAATATGTAGCTTTCAAGGAGAATGTATGTTGAAAATGAAAACAGAGGTGCGTGAAACTTTAAATAACAGAAGGGAGAACAAAAGCAGTCCCAGAGCTTTCAACAAAGGAATGGAAGGCAGTCAAGTGAGCTGGTAAAGGAACAGAGGAGACACCTTGTAGATCTTGAACAGAGCTTTGAACAATCTTGTTTGTTTCTCATTGAAATTGAAAGTTGTAAAAGTTTAAAAGGCTAACAATTTTGGTATTTGGGATTCTACTCTGTTGTGGTGTTAAAATCTTGTTGTGAGCTGCA
This sequence comes from Thuja plicata, assembly GCA_018584345.1. Lineage (NCBI taxonomy): Eukaryota > Viridiplantae > Streptophyta > Pinopsida > Cupressales > Cupressaceae > Thuja > Thuja plicata. The sequence continues at coordinate 6,075,476 of MU224931.1, forward strand.
TTTTCTGAGTCTGATAAGTGATAAGGCTCTGAGAATTTGTTCTGCAACATTGGGCCATCAAATAATCATTTTTTATGTGAACATGAAGCATAACCCATACATGAGAAACTTATAAATGTCAGTTTTATTGTATCATATTTTTCCTTATTTGAAAAACTATAACTTATTGGATAGATGTTTACTCATCATTTAAATTTTCGGTAATAGATTAACTATTATTTACAATTTTCATTTTTGGGAACATGAAGCATGAGGCCATATCAGGGTGGAGGGTGGGTGGAGGGGTGTTGAGAAGACTACATTGGGTGTAATAGTTGATTGAAATTATTTTGACATTTAGGTGACACCTTTACTATCTGACTTTAGTTACACAAAACCTACATACTTATAATGCAATATACTAAATATGTAGAAAAAGGGAAGCATTCATTCACATTAACAAATAGATAAATGTAAATATAAAATAACTGAATGATAATCAGAACAACTTTGAGGTTATCTGAAACAACAGAATGAAAGCCTATAAAATAGTGAAGAGACTCATATGACAAGCATAAACTAGGATAGGTCTCTAAAATTTGTGTACATATTAGGCAGTCCTCATTTACTAAACTAATTGATAAGATATTTTAAATGCAATTTTATTTATGTTGTGGAAATGAGGCATGAGCTACACATAAAAATTGTCATTTAGACTGTGATGAGCCTAACTCGGCCTCATCTTTAAACCGTCAACTTTTAATCAATTTCTATGTAAGTCATACGTTTGACATTTCATTAAACAGTTGGCAGGCAATCACTGTAAGGAACTTATTCAGTTCTTACCCAATTTCTCAAATGGATCAAATCCTTTGACCAAGTTACTAATTTCTCCAAGCTAACATCTCTTGACCCTTTTTGTTTCTGAATAAGTATGGCTGTCTCTTTATGCAAGCTTGACTGCAAACTCCAAGTTCGTTTGATATTGTGGCATTTCCTAATTGATTCGCAAAGAGATTTAGAAATATACATGTACATATAATTTCTTGTTTTATTAAACACAACCTTTTCTTATACGAAAAAGCATTACATATTTTCAACGTTTTCTTGTATAGCGAAATTAACACAAATCATAAGTTGAAGAATTCTAAGAAATTCAAAATGTATTTCTAAAAACTTCTGGAAGAGGATTGATTCACTTCAATTCAGAATATTACAACGCCCAGCAAGTAGAAGCATTATTTGCAATTGTCAAATAATAAATGAAACTGATTTACATTGGCCTTGTTGGTTGCTTGCCGCGGCTGACAGTATTGTCTCCACGAATTGATAGCACACTGCTCACAGGGATGACTCGCATCTACTGGGAGTGTTGGGTGTCCATACATGAAGCCACCACCTCCTTGCCGCTACCCTGTATTACAGCAGGCTCCAAATGGGCCACGGTTTCCTATGTTGGCATCAGATATTGTGGAGTGCCGTTTGCATATGCTGGCCGCGACTTCCACAGTTGGCGTCCAAACCTTGACAGCTGCCTTCTTTATTGCATGGAGTTGAAATTGCAATCACTCCGTCTCCCCAATAACATTCCAGTCGTTCACCCACATCTGGTACAATTCGCTATCTCTCTTATATTTCTCAACACTTGGAATCAACTCCTTTGGCGAGTCACAGTTCAATGGTATTTGATCAAGAATTTAGAAACCCTACGTATACATCAGCACGTAGGAGAGATGCAATCGATTATACAGCAGCAATCGATTGAAGATTAGATGAAGAAGAATCAGTCTTCAATCAACTAATTTGACCCTTCAGCTAGGGCTCAAATGATTAGGAACAATTCCCAAGAACAATTTTCAATAAACAATATTCAATATCTCTTCTTCACAAATGAGCCTGTATTTATAATACCTTGGTCTCCATAGTTTCCAAAAACCATCATCAGTTAACTGCTCTTCATAATATAAACTTCTCAATCATTATAATAATAATAAAGTATTATTATTATAATAATGTCGCCTTATTATTAATTAATAACATGTTATTAATTAATACAATTAATTATCAAATATAATTTTGATGATAATTCCTGCAACACCTGCCATACTGACTGACCAACATGCTCATCACTGCACTGCCAAAAATGGAAACTGTCAAAAATAGACTTACTATAAATAGTAAGTCCCTAGCCCAAGAAACTGCACAACTGAATATCGTCTGGAGAATTGACCACTGCCGATACTACCCTGTCAGAAATAGAAACTGACCAACTGACTTACTAAAAATAGTAAGTCCAAACTTACTAAAAATAGCAAGTCTGCCAACTGGGACCCTCAAAACCCTACATCAGCTCACGAGGGTCGTGATGATGAGCTGACCAAGTCAATGCCACAACCTGCTAAAAATAGGGTCATCACAGTCCACCCTCCCCAAGATTGCTTGTCCTCAAGCAATCACCGGAACAAGGAACATCACAATCCACCTAGGCCCCACAGAAAAAAGTATACCCTGTTACTGGCATAAACTGTAGGCTACTATAGCATCACCCAAAATGCAAAACGGATAACTTTGTAGAGAGACCCCAAACAACCGCTCACCCAAACTCCTGCACTGAATGTGTCTCTGCCCGGATCCCGAAAGAAGTGCACTTCAGGATCATCAAAAACCAAGATGTATGGGAGACTCGGATCCCCTATATACTAAACTCCCCTAGCACACCCAACAAATCTGTACTGAATGTGTAGATCCTCTGCACAACAATGATGACTACCTCTGCACCCAACTGTACCCCGGCCTGGATATCCGCCCACTGTATAATCTTTGTAGTCACGGTAACTCTCCAAGTCACCTGCTACTGACTTGCAGCAAAAACTTCCATCAACTGCTGATGGCGAGAGCCCATCCCATAATGGATGATAAGGACTAGGAGCTAATCCACATCTGTGTGCCATCAACTCGTCAACATGAGGATCAAAGGAAAAATAATGAGCACTCCTCACCATGTAATGACGATAAAAGGCTCCGCTCTCAGTCAAGTTCTCATCATTCCCTAGTCGTGAACCCAAAGATGGCTCCAAGCTCAAACTTTGCAACATAGGTTGGACAAGATCCTGGGTGACCCTCTCAACAAACCCAACCTCAAACTCTCTGTGAGGGAGCATCATAGTCAAAGTACCTACAATCTCTCTCACCAAACGCCGGATCGCACCTGTACCCCGGATGAGAACACACTCAGAAGCTCGGTAAGATCCCTCACGAATTTCTGAACTCTCAAGAAGGTGATCCAAGAATGACTCCGGGCAGTAACATCTATAGGAGGTAGCATCCAACTGCTCCCCTCAGAACCATAACCGGTCATCGTGTGACTATGACGTAGCCAACTGCCTATCATCACCAGCTATGCACTTATCAACAACCGACTCAGGTGATACCATGCTTCCCTGCTGAGCAATCAAAGGAGTAGTGTCATGAACAAGAACACTAAATGCTGACTGGTCCACTGCACTGCCTACAACGTCATGTACCGTATCACCTGACGCAATGCTACCAACTGAAGTATCCATCCCGACCGGAATGTCCACCCCAAAGTCTGGCACATTACAACCTTCTACTGCAGTGTCTAACTCAACTGCACAAGTATCCGATGGAAGTGAACCTGTACCTCCAACACTGAAATCAAGGGGGGATGTATCCTCAACACCACCACATCCCACAACCCCAACTGTGGTCATCATCAGATCACCAGACACCACAATTTGTAACTGCACTGGATCTGGTGTTGGTGTAGACTAAAGATGCTCCAGTTCCACAGTCACCTCTGCTAACTGAGCCCGTGACTCCTGGAGAGCCAATTGAGTGCTCTCTAAAACCTCAAAAGTCGTCGTGAGCTCCTGAGTAAGCTCACTCACCTCATTCTCTCTATCCAAGAGTGCCTCATAAGCTATACTTCCCCACTCTACAAGGTGATCACGATCGGCTACCAGCTGAAGGTAATCTTGCCTCAGAATCCTGACAGCATCCCGTAAGGAATGAATCTCTGCAAGGGCCAAGTAAAAACCACCAAGCTCATCATCCATAGGAGAACCCCATCCATGAACAGCTAGCAGTTGCCGAGCAGCATCAAAATGCTCAACTGTGGTAACAATATTGCGCTCGCTAACTCTCAACTGACTAGTCACATGATGACTATGAATGGTTGGTCCTCTATGCAACACCTCTGCCATACTGTCCATACTGCAAATAGACATGGCATCCAATGTACTCTCAACAACACTATCTCCCAGTGAACTGTCAACTGAGCTCTGTGAACTGATAGCTGAGCTCACGTCCTCCAACGGAGTATCAGCATCTGACACGTCTCCGTCAAACTCCTCTGTACATTAAGAAGTTTCTATAGAATCTATCTCCTCAACACTCTCAGCTGCCTCATCCTCTATAACCTCTGGGTAATCCAGATCCTGGGACCGCTCTGTACTCTCCAGTAACTCAGAGTCCTCTCCCGGGGTTTGCTGCAGACATGGCTCACTACTGGTGGAGTCATCCTCAGGAGTCATATAAGAGGTATCTGAAGCCCCCCAGATGCTAGCAACGGCTCTACTTCTTCAAGTGTCCCTGAAGGAACCTCATTTGACCCCGTATTGACCCCTGAATCTGGGTCATGCTGGCATGAGTCCGTATCTACTATCTTGAACTCAGTACTAGCATTATCACATGTGGCCTCCATACTCACATCCCTCATACAGGAGAAAACTGGCATCTCCTGTACCAACCCCATCACGTGACTGTTACTATCCCGATCTGTACAATCTGTCTCCATCCCCTCAAGGCAATCCTCAAAGGTGGTATCCTCCTGGAAAACTGAACTATTCACTGTCTGACTCGATAATACAATCGGGTATGGTACTGACATCCACTGCAGTCATCATCTCCTGACATATCACAACGTCATCCACACTACAACAAGGTAGCTCCAGGCTCTCGTCTATCCTACCTGAGAGGGGTGCTGTCTCTTGCTCCGAAGCTACACCACGACAACTGACATATACATCTCCGATAACAAGTCCATCCTCAAGAAAAACTGGACCATCAAAGGCAACTACTACATCAACTGTATCTGCATCCACTGCAGCAACTACACGGAAAGCCTCAATCTGCTGAAGCTCAGTCCTGCAGTCTACCACCGGTACTGACACGTCCACCTGTCTATGTGTGGAGTGTCTATCATCAGCTCCATGAATAGGTGTCGTATTATATACTGGTGGATCTACATCTCGGACACCTGTCGGGGAAAAATCAAGCCTCCTACCCTACGATCTCGATGTCGGTCTACGGAAAGCAGATACCATGTATCTTGCTGCCTTGTCTATTGTCTCTAGATTCGACAGTCTTGCCGCCATCCTCTGTTGGTGAAGTCCGAGTCTATCCATACTCTCCATTAAGGTATTTATTTTGTCATTGTTCTTCGCACTGTTGTGTCGGCTCTCAGAACTAAGCCGCTTGTATCTCTCCATAACTGACTTCTCAAATAATAAAATTTATGAACCTGATTTACCTGCAGGCTGGCAGGAAACTTCTCTAATACCACTGTGATGAGCCTAACTCAGCCTCATCTTTAAACCGTCAACTTTTAATCAATTTCTATGTAAGTCATACGTTTGACATTTCGTCAAACAGTTGGCAAGCAATCACTGTAAGGAACTTATTCAGTTCTTACCCAATTTCTCAAATGGATCAAATCCTTTGACCAAGTTACTAATTTCTCCAAGCTAACATCTCTTGACCCTTTCTGTTTCTGGATAAGTATGGCTCTCTTTATGCAAGCTTGACTGCAAACTCCAAGTTCGTTTGATATTGTGGCATTTCCCAATTGATTCTCAAAGAGATTTAGAAATATACATGTACATATAATTTCTTGTTTTATTTAACACAACCTTTTCTTATACGAAAAAGCATTACATATTTTCAACGTTTTCTTGTATATCGAAATTAACACAAATCATAAGTTGAAGAATTCTAAGAAATTCAAAATGTATTTCTAAAAACTTCTGGAAGAGGATTGATTCACTTCAATTCAGAATATTACAACGCCCAGCAAGTAGAAGCATTATTTGCAATTGTCAAATAATAAATGAACCTGATTTACATTGGCCTTGTTGATTGCTTGCCGCGGCTGACAGTATTGTCTCCACGAATTGATAGCACACTGCCCGCAGGGATGACTCGCATCTGCTGGGAGTGTTGGGTGTCCGTACGTGAAGCCACCACCTCCTTGCCGCTACCCTATATTATGGCAGGCTCCAGATGGGCCACGGTTTCCTGTGTTGGCGTCAGATATTGTGGAGTGTCGTTTGCATATGTTGGCCGCGACTTCCACAGTATGGCGTCCAGACCTTGACAATTGCCTTCTTTATTGCATGGAGTTGAAATTGCAATCACTCCGTCTCCCCAATAACATTCCAGTCGTTCACCCACATCCGGTACAATTCGCTGTCTCTCTTATATTTCTCAACACTTGGAATCGACTCCTTTGGTGAGTCATAGTTCAATGGTATTTGATGAAGAATTCAGAAACCCTACGTATACATCAGCACGTAGGAGAGATGCAATCGATTATACAGCAGCAATTGATTGAAGATTAAATGAAGAAGAATCAATCTTCAATCAACTAATTTGACCCTTCAGCTAGGGCTCAGATGATTAGGAACAATTCCCAAGAACAATTTTCAATAAACAATATTCGATCTCTTCTTCACAAATGAGTCTGTATTTATAATACCTTGGTCTCCATAGTTTCCAAAAACCATAATCAATTAGCTTCTCTTCATAATATAAACTTCTCAATCATTATAATAATAATAAAGTATTATTATTATAATAATGTCGCCTTATTATTAATTAACAACATATTGTTATTAATTAATACAATTAATTATCAAATATAATTCTGATGATAATTCCTGCAACACCTGCCATACTGACTGACCAACATGCTCATCACTGCACTGCCAAAAATGGCAACTGTCAAAAATAGACTTACTATAAATAGTAAGTCCCCAGCCCAAGAAACTGCACAACTGAATATCGTCTGGAGAATTGACCACTGCCGATACTGCCCTGTCAAAAATAGAAACTGACCAACTGACTTACTAAAAATAGTAAGTCCAGACTTACTAAAAATAGCAAGTCTGCCAACTAGGACCCTCAAAACCCTGCATCAACTCACGAGGGTCGTGATGATGAGCTAACCAGGTCACTGCCACAACCTGCTAAAAATAGGGTCATCACATAGACTGCAGTAATGTGCAACTTTACTATCACATTTTGAGAGACAAACAACACTTTCTAGTTCATTTTTTTATTGTACTTTGAATAGTGAGAATGAATCTTGAACATCACAAGTCTCTGTATTGAGTAGGCTTGTACTTGTGTATTGCAAAATCAGACCTAGTCCAAAATCAGAAGATGCTTATATGTATTTCCCTCAAGATGTTTTAAGAAGTGTCTTAAATAGGTATAATATTTGCTTTCCAGAGGTGCATAAGTTCAAATTGTATACCTTATACTAGCCATTTGATGTGGTTATATGATAAGCTCAATGCACCCGTGTTAACATTTTACATGGATAGTTTACAATATTTAGGTGGCCACTTGAAAAATTCGATCAACTTTAAATATATGATTTTATCTGAGCTGATCTAGAAGCGTTTGAGCTATATCGCAATATCTGATGTGCATTGATGCACATCAAGATTCACATAATATTCTTCCAAATTTATATTGTTTTAGCAAGAGTGTTAATTTGCAACAGCAGAATGATGATGATTTGTTTGATGGTTTTTGATGATATTTGATCACTGATGACTGATTATTAATGTTGACATTATTGTTTTTGAGCCGAACATCTGGAAGTCTTATATGCATGGAAGGTTTTATGATGCTTTGAGAAAATCATTTGATAACCTATTCACATCAATGCCAACAAAATTAAGCAAGGATTTCCAAGAATATCCCCTATGAACTCAAATTCTTTACACAAATTCATTCTTAAAAAATGCAGCACCTACTTACATTTTGAATGGAAGTTAGGACAACTCTTATTGTATTATTGGCCTGGACAGTAATCCGTAATCCAAAGTTCATTCTTAGTTTTGTTGTCAAAATGACTAACCTTAAGAATTAGTATGATGGGGAGCTCTAGCATAAACCTTAATGTATCTTTTGGAAAGGAGCTTGTTGACGCTACATTGAAGGCCCTTGTTTCACTTACAGAAGAGAAGGCCTAGCTTGGTGTAAGGACAAGTCTTTGTGTGGCTTATTACTTCAGTCTGCAAATGGGCTTGAGGATAGAGCTAGTGAGGCACACAACGAGGTTTCAGGTGCAGGCTGCTTTGAGGATTATCATTCTGGTCACTCCTGTGCAGCACTAATAGGAGGAAGGGTACGATTGTTTTATTTAAAGCATGTAGATGGATAGGGCCTCATGGAAAAATGGTAAAAACAGAGAAAATTCAACTAGTAAAGATGGGAGAAGAAATTAAAAAGAAATTCAGATCTAGATCTCATATGCAGATTCAATAATGTATGGCCAAGTTCGCAAGAGCTGAACCAACAGGTAATTAAAACTTGGAAACCCTTAATATCTAGTACAATGGAGATTCTCTCTTGAAGTTTTCTTGTACTTGTTTTTGCTTCCAAAGATGATCGAGATGAGATCTTCGCAATGTGCCCTCGATTTGGACCAGTGCCTCTTGGTACGCAAAACCATGGTTTGCAGATTTTGATCTTTTAAAAGAAACTTCCAAGATCTGTCAATTTGGGAAAAACTGCTCAATTTCCCCTTACACTTTTGGATTCATTTTGCTTTGGAAAGCATACAAAATTCTTTGGGTAAATTTTTGTCCATCTATTCTACAACTGAAAAGCTTAAGCATTCATTTTGCATGAAAAATTTTAGAGAGATTTTTTTCTGGGCTTGCCAGTAGAGATCTGGTTGACAGTAGAAAATATGATATGGAAGCAGCACCATACATTATAAAAAGTTAGTCTTTAGACAGAAATTGTTTTGGCATTGGGCATTTGTCTGCTAACAGCTTCATGTCAAGGAAGTACAAGGGAATCGTTTGGGAAGGCATCTTGGTGGTATAAAGTGGAGAAACAACACATAACTATGAATAAATCTCAGATCTTTGATCATTTTCCCTCTTCCACAGAGAAGTATAGATTGGCAATTTCATTAGCTCCAGAGAGTAATCTGATAAGTACAAAAAAGCCAATGGTGTCAAAGGTTGAGGAGCCATCTATTCATTCATCATCTATTGAAGGAGTCGCAACTACAAATCTTGATGTGCATTGAGAGAATTTAATGAAATGTGCAAGGGTAGTGTTTGTGTGCTTTTCAAAAAGTAAATAGGGAGGTTGATGCAAGAGAGCAGAAATTGCTAGTGTTTAATGTTTTGGGAAGGTTCTATGTTAAGGAATTAACAAGTAATGAATTGAAGAGCTCTGAAGTGGAAGCCTACCTTGCTAGTTTTGATAAATTTCTCCAAATTTAGATTTTTGGAAAGATCCAATAAGATAGCAAAATATCAAAAGAATTTGAGATTATATGGTAAAATTGTTAACTTTGATCAGATTTATATGATGATAATTTTAATTTTAAATTTTACTGTTTATGCAGATGTGAATATCCAATCACTATAGATAGAACTCAAACACAGTTCAATGATCTTGATAGATGGTTGTTTACTACACACTGATATATTGATAATATTCTTCTTCTATGAATAATATTGATATGCTATGAAGCAATATCGATCTGATGCTGCTCTATGTCGATGAGACAAGATTATCGAATGCTGAATACTTATGTTGCTCTGCACTTAATGATTTCTGTACATTTCAAGATATCCGATTTGGTCAATATATATATAAGTGTGGGGAGACATGTCTCCCGTAGAGACATGTCTCTACATGAACATGGTTCACGTAGAGACATGTCTCATGATAATGACCGATCAATGTAAACTAATCTCCATCGATTTACAAATCGATATGTTGTTGTAGTATAATACCGATACTCATTATCAATACACGGCATGATTAATATAATATCAATACTCATTATCGATACATAGCATGATTAACAATTATTATATTAAACTCGATTATGTATATATATAAATATATATATTTAATAATATATATATATATATATATTAAATATATATATACATGACTATTAATTTACTAATTATTAATCATGCATCATGATAATCATAATCATAGCAATTAATTTAGAGCAGTATATAGAAAAGGATAGAGATCAAATGCTCAAGGCCAATAGGCCACTTATACATTTGATTTCATTGGTTAGAATAATCTGACTGAAGCTACAAACATTAACACTCCCTCTTAGCTGGGGAGGATGATTACTATCCTGTTGTAAACACAATAGATCCATTTATTGTGAGAGAGATATCACCTCATTGTGATATCAGGAGTTATGGCATATCCACGGATATCAGGTCTCATGATATCCACCATAA
>MU224931.1:6089619-6111777 GCA_018584345.1 Thuja plicata
ACCTTGGAGTGTTTCCTCACATCCTTTGTGAGTATATGCTTTTCAAGAGAGGGTTGAGTGTTTGGTACCCTGTATCAAGCGTTTAGTCCTATATGTTATGTAGTGGTACAAAACTCACATCAACAATGACTTCCACCATGGCTACTCCCAGAGGGTGGATCCACCATGGTTCATCCCAGGGGGTGGGGTGAGGGCTAATGCCTCAAACTTCTCCTATAGAGAAGAAAGCTACAAGGGCTGATACCTCAAACTTCTCTCACATAGAAGAATGCATTAAGCAGATCTTTATGATGATGTGGCTGCCTCTGAAGCTCAAGATCTTGCATCAACCCCTTGACCTTCTCGTCCAAGGTTGCCTATGATGGATTGTCAGACTCTCTCTGAGTATTAATTCTTCCTCTTTGAAGAAACTGACCTAGATAAGTGACATCAACTCAGCCTTAAGGCAGCAAGTTGTGACTTCATTCTTCAGCTTGCATGACTTTCACATAGGATGCATCAGCCTATTCTCTTGAATGCTCCTTGATCCAACAAGAATCCATCTATCAAAGAAAATCATGATCTAGATATCTGTATAAAGGCCTTTCAGCCTACACACCTGGAACTCCATACCATGACTCATAGTCATTTGACTGTTGATCATTAGAGAACCTATCTTGACATGGTCTACTCCCTCTGAATCAAGATCCTCGAATGACAATTGATGTAGATCATGTAGTGATGGGATGCAGCTCGAAGGGTCCAAGAAAGGACTGTCCAAACTTGCAGCCCAAAGCAACAACAACGGAAACAACCAACAACACAGAAATATAATCAACATATGAGATCTATTTCCATAAAACAGCGATTACATTCAACTTACTGGGCTATAAGGCCTTCCCGGTTACGGCCAATTACAAAGATATAATTCTAAGATCTATCACAGATCTTCTGCAAGTATCAGGCCATTCACCTTCTGCCCAAACATACAACTTAGATCCAATACTCAAATTCCCAACTTGAATCCTCTATCTGCCCTTATCTGATCTGATCTCCTCTCATCTCATCTCCCTAAGCTAAGAACATAACACAACTTAAATACAAGAGGCAACTAACTAGTTGGCCACAAAATCTAACATAGGAGATGCCAACGACCCAGATTTAGGTCCCCACAATCCCCAATGAGAGATCCAAATTAAATGTCGTGCTACACATGTTAAATGCATCAAGTCGGTCTCCCAAATCCGCAAGAACACCAATCGGCAAGCCAAACTACCGAGTGTTAGCAACCTCCAGCCAAGCATTGCCGAGCATCAGCAAACCAAGCATCGCCAAGCAAGTGTGACGACCGAGCTCCCTCAAGCACGTCGAGCCACAATACATGCCGAGCATCAGAAGTTTGTCGACTTCTTTAGCGACCGAGCTCCTCGACCAACACTAGACCCAATAACGACCGAGCAACTGAGTACTCAACTGAGGACTCTTCTAAGTTACCAAACTCCAAAAGAAAATATATTTTTGTCTGATACAGGATTGCCAAGAATCCCAGGATGCTCCTGCATCAGACACCCCAGGTAAAGAAGATGTTCCCATAAAGGAAATCACGAACATCTTAAGGGAATCAAACAGGTATGCCATATCTGTTCTTAACCCATATCTCCTCTTGTCCTTCATTCCATGTTGTCTTCACTTTGTCCACTGTCCCATTCAGCAAGTTCATCTGCCCTGTACTTTTCTCATCTCTCCTGTTTGCAACTGACTTTGACCATCCTTTGCATTGTTGATACCATCAGTATTTAGGTGAACCACATCCTCACCAGACTTACTAATCAACTCGGCATCATCTGCATCTCTCTGTGTCACTAGTGTCACCATCTGCCACACTACCTTTGTCAGAAATGCCATCTGCCTCTTAATCTCTTCAAATTCCTTAGAGATGTCATTCTCTTTTCCTTTCAGACTCTCCTTCCTTTCATCCATAGGAATAGGTTCATCAACTCTGTCAATGTCACTTGAACAATATCTAAGAACCCCACATTTCATAGTTGTTGATTCTTGCAAAGGTACCAATTTATATGCGGATCCTCCCTTCCTAACCGCATAGGTATTTGCACGACCATCAAACATAACATGTTTGTCATATAGCCAAGGTCTATCGAGCAATAGATGACAAGCATCCATAGGTATCACATCACATAATGTCTCATCATAATAAGATCCAATCTTAAAATTAGCAAGGCATTGCTCCTCAATCCTAACCTTAGACACATCTTGTATCCAACTAATTTGATAAGGATTAGGATGTTTCCTCCTTTCCAAACTCAACTTACTAACCATCTCTTCTGAACAAAATTCTCAAAACTACAACCATCAATTATGACATTACATACCTTGCCCTTGCACTTACATCTGGTTTTGAACAAATTTCTTCTTTGCACAGGTTCATTAATACATGCAGCTAATCTCCTGGTGATCATAACTTCACCTTCTTCTGCAGTATTCACTTGACTCTCCTCAGTAACCAGGTTAAATCTCTTTTGAGGACATGAATAGTATTTATGCCCCTTCTCACCACACTGAAAACAAGTACCAATGAAATCACTTCTGCCTCTTCTTCCAGATCCACGATTGTAATCCTTAGTCGTTTGACTACTGCTAGATCCTACCTCAGTCTACTTAGGATTCTCCACCACCTTACTCTCAGCAGTTGTGTCATCAGTCTTACCACCTTGATTTTTGTTATTCTGCCTACCTTCAAACTTCTTGTTTAGCTTCTCCTCGATCTTCAATGTTATCTGATAAGAATCTCCTATTGTTGTCATTCGAACAGTAACTCTTCTTGTATACTAGGTATCAAGCCATAGATATACCTAGCAACCTTCTCTTTATCAGCTTCTGAATGACCGGTCCTAATCAGGATTCTGTAAAACTCCTCGGTATACTCTTGCACTGACTTGCTTGCCTACCTTAAACCTTGCATCTTCTTAAACATCTCCAATTCATAATCCACCGGAATGAATTACTTCTTCAACTTTTCAACCATTCGATTCCATCTGATGATCTTGTCCTTTCCTCTTTGACTTCTTTCCAATTGAACTTCTCTCCACCATATGTTCGCATGACCTCTTAGCTTGGTCTTTACAAACCGGACTCTATCAGGATCTTCTACTTCTTCATACTCAAAGTATTCATCCATCTCGTTAATCCAATCGATCAACTCTTCTGGTCTAAGGCTTCCAACATATGTAGAAACTTCAATCTTAGGTCTTTTCCCAATTTTAGATACAGCTCTCATAAATCTAGCCTCCTCTAGATCTCTGACATCTCCTACAGCTTATTCGAAATGATCTTCTTCAGACTCTTCACCATTATCTCGGTGTTCTTTAGATGCATTCTTTCTTTGCAACTCCTCTTGCAGATCTCGCACCTGCTTCTGCAAAGCTTGGAAATCTTCAAGATTGAACTCCACCTTAGGTTCTTCTTTTGTGATCTCGCAATTCTTCTTTGGAGGCATCTTCAATCCACCAATCTCCTGCGATCGAAAACCTAGCTCCTCCTCTAGTGATTAAAACTTAGCTCTGATAGACTTCACCCAACCCAAGGTCCTGGTGCAAACTGCCTCACCCTCGGCGATCTGTCCACGCACTCAGGAACTTCAAGCTTTGATACCACCTGATGGGGTGCAGCTCGGAAGGTCCAAGAAAGGACTATCCAAACTTGCAGCCCAAAGAAACAATGGAAACAACCAACAACATAGAAATATAATCAACATATGAGATCTATTTCCATAAAACAGCGATTACATTCAACATGTCGGGTTGTAAGGCCTTCTCAATTACGGCCAATTACAAAGATATAACTCTAAGATCTATCACAGATCTTCTGCAAGCATCAGGCCATTCACCTTCTGCCCAAACATACAACTTAGATCCAATACTCCAATTCCCAACTTGAATCCCGTATCTGATCTAATCTGATCTGCCCTAATCTAATCTGATCTCCTCTCATCTCATCTCCCTAAGCTAAGAACATAACACAACTTAAATACAAGAGGCAACCAACAGGTCGGCCACAAAATCTAACATAGGAGATGCCAACGACCCAGATTTAGGTCCCCACAATCCCCAATGAGAGATCCAAATTAAATGTCGTGCTACACATAGTAAATGCATCAAGTCAGCCTCCCAAATCTGCAAGAACACCATCCGGCAAGCCAAACTGCTAAGTGCCAACAACCACCAACCAAGCATTGTCGAGCATCAGCAAACCAACAAGCATCGCTGAGAAAGTGTGACGACCGAGCTCCCTCAAGCATCGTCGAGCCACAATACATGCCAAGCACCAAAATTTTGTCTAGTTCTTCAGCGACGGAGCTCCTCAGCCAACACTACACCCAATAACGACCGAGTAACTGAGTACTCAACTGTGGACTCCTCTAAGCTACCAAACTCCAAAAGCAAATATATTTTTGTGTGATACAGGATTGCCAAGAATCCTAGGATGCTCCTGCATCATCTAGTTGCTCCTTCTATCATGGAAGCATACCCATTTCACATGCTCCAATCATGGAAGATATATGTTCCAAGAAACTCATCATCTGGCATGATCCACATTTACCATGCATATCTTCCAAAATTTCTCATATTATCATCTCTCAGATCCTCAGGTTCACAAATTGAATTGCAATTTGTTTGTAGTGCGTGAACCATAACATCAGCCTGCTCAAGCTTAGGCAAGCCACTTGCAGAAGCTCATCTGACAATGAGTGGTCTATCACCCATCTTCAAACTATTAAGAGAAGCAAAAGCAATATCAATCACTACCAGATCCTCCAACAAATATACGATCATCTGCAACACTTGATGATCCAGCAACTAATCCCACAGTAGCCAAGTTGAGAATAGAACTTGGTTGACTTGGTCCAAGTGGAGCATCTAGCAATGAATTATAATCACTTGGTCTCTTCACTCGAACAGGTACACCTTCATAAACAATTTTATCCAATGCCATATCATTGTTGGCTTCCAATTGTACATATTTCAACAAAGGCAAATCTCTTCTCCTTATTGATGTAGACATTAACAATAGTATCCCCTGGCCCAACAGTATTTCCTCCAATTACTGCCATCACCTGACTAAAATATGCAGCTACGTTTTGTTCATTGGCAGCAGGGAGCAATACACCAACATATACTCTTCTAGCATGTCTAGTTGCTTCAGTACCACTAGCAAATATTAAAGTGAATACTCCACCTTTGTTGTGTCTCCTCTTATCTGAGATAATGCAAACATAAAGATCATGGTCTGCTTGTCAAGAATAAGGCTCAAGTTGGAGACTAACCACACCACCATCAACTGTTTTCTCCTCAGAAAACCAATGGCCACAGGCCTCACATTTTATTGGTGACAAATACTTAAATCCTGCAACAACATATGTATTAATGCTGACTCCTCAGACAGAGTCATATGCTTTGGTTATTGACTACAGGACTAAATGATCTGTAGTAGATGACTTTGGATGGAATAGTCGTATGCTCCACTTAACCTATCACCATAATAATATTTGATGAGTTTATTTAATTTCACAATGTCATTTCTCTATGTCGTTCCCGGAGACTCGCGCCAATAATTTCCTATAGAGCCACACCTATAATGGAATATCTAATATGGTCGGGGTGTTTGGCAGATATATGACTCCACATACCTCATGCCCAATATTATTAATAAATTGTTGCAATCCCCGTGGATAATTTTCTTTTTTGGAGATCTTACTTTTATCTTGGTAAGAGCATGTTGTCAATGCATATTACATATGTTCCTTAATTGTATGCAACAGATTTTCCAAAATTGAATGCTCACTTGAGCTATCCAAATAGGGTGAACAAATATTAAGAGGAATCGTTGATTCCTCTAGCTATGGTTCTCCTTCTCCTTGTCTGTCAGTGATATAATTTCCCTAAAGTCATTTTCTACTATGCTGTTCAAATGCTTTATACAATGCAGAGACAATGGAACCTTTACAAAATGCAAGGTCTGGGAGATCTTCCTTCACGTGTTGTTGCCAAGACTCATGAAGACAATATTATCACTGCTATAATCAATCCAATGCCGCACCCAAATCAGGATTTTCAGCGCTTGTAAGTATCTCTGTCTAACCTGTTCAGAATGCACTACAACCCCTCGTCTCCTGTCACAACCTTGCAAAGACCAGTTTCTCAACATCGATCAGCAGTGGCAGGGCCTCACGTCCACACTCTTTATAATTAGCAAGTTTACTACAATTTGACGCTCTCTTAATGTGGATATTGTTGGGATCACAATTATTTGATTACTATTCCCTCCAATGGTTCCATACACTCATTTCCACTATGAAAGAATAGTGTTTCCTATATTTTCTACACTAGTAGTAACGTTCTTCAATGCTTCGTATAGACTGCTCACGTCGTGACCAAAGAATTCCATGACATTAGAAAACTAGAGCTTCACTCATGGTTTAGGTTGACAGAGAATGTACAGGTACAAGAATCGATTGCAATGCCAACTAGCTTTGATTGGACTTCTCACGCAGCTCATCATTGGTTGAAGGCCGAGATGAGTAATTTGCAAGCGGCTACGAGAGGCATATTCCTTAAACAGTATTTCTTCTTACCATACAAACATCCCTTTGTGATGTTGGATTTTGAAATGTCCTCTTCGATTATTATTAAGAGCGCATATGCATTCTCTTGGAGTTAGTAGACTTCCATAAGTCTTCAAGCTTTTGCCAAAGCCGGTAAGATCTATGACAGCAAGCCCCTGAATGCCCAACTTCATTCCCTTTGCCATTTAGTGGTATACACAAGCATTGTGTCAGCGATGAGTTTCTTCTTCATCGAGCTACTTCCCTTAAATCGGAGATCTTTGGATATGGCAATCCGATCAAAAGCCTTACGCCACAAGTAGCTTAGATCACATTTGAACTGGGTAGCACGATGCTCCCATTGATACTTTGATCATGCTTGGGAGAATATCGGGCTTTGAAAGATGTTGATAACTTGTTGAGAAATTATTGTTTGCATAATCTTTGCAGGAGAAAAAAAAAGGCTAAGTAATTTATCTATTGCCATTTGGTGAAGTCCCTATCATATTCCGTTCTCTTCAATGCCCTCCATACGCCCTCAATCCTCAAATCTAACACCAGTTACCATTTTGCTAGATAGAAGGAACTCTAGAAAATTTAATTTCAGTTCGATGATAATATCCATCTATATAAATCTAATCGGATCTAATTTACGCTAGCTCAGATACCATGTTAACTTTGATCAGATTTAAATGATGATAATTTTAATTTTAAATTTTACTGTTTATGTAGATGTGAATATCCAATCACTATAGATCGAACTCAAACACAGTTCGATGATCTTGATAGATCTTTGTTTAATTCACACTGATATATTGATAATATTATTCTGATGTGAATAATATCAATATGCTATGAAGCAATATCAATTTGATGTTGCTCTATGTCGATGAGACAAGATTATCGAATGTTGAATACTTATGTTGCTCTGCACTTAATGGTTTATGTACATTGCAAGATATCTGATTTGGTCAAAATATATATATATAAGTTTGGGGATACATGTCTCGTGTAGAGACATGTCTCTATGTGAACATGGTTCACGTAGAGACATGTCCAATGATAATGACCGCTCAATGTAAACTAATCTCCATCGATTTACAAATCGATATATTGTTGTAATATAATATCGATACACAGCATGATTAATATAATATCGATACTCATTATTGATACATAGCATGATTAGTAATTATTATATTAAACTCGATTATGTATATATATATAATAATAATATATATATTATTATTAAATATATATACATGATTATTAATTTACTAATTATTAATCATGCATAATGATAACCATGATCATGGCGATTAATTTAGAGAAGTATACAGAAAAGGATAGAGATCAAATGCTCAAGGCCAATAGGCCACTTATGCATTTGATTTCATCAGTTAGAATAATCCAACTGAAGCTACAAACATTAACAAAAATCAATCGTGTATTTGTGCTATTATTCAACCTGATACTTTTTGGTCAGTTTAATGCCAATTACTTTAAATGTTACCTAGTTTGTTGTATTGATAGTATCATAGTTTGCAAGCCTGGCAAGTCACCACATACTCACCAATGTTTTGCTAGCCCAAGTATTTCCAATGTTTAATCACTAAGTTTCTAGGTGAGTTTTTTTTTTTTTGATATTTCATCAAATACTCCCAATCACTCAGCAAGTCCAACCCTACAACTTGTGCCTCCGACTGAAAACACTAAAATATCATGGTTCATTTCCTTATAAAAAATTAAGAAAATGGCATATACCATGAAGGCTTGTGTAGTTTTGAAGGTCTTTATTTGGGCTTGGCAGCAAGGGTTTTGTTCCTCAACCCTGCTTGTACCTCAATGGGAACACATTAGGGATGTTGCTCTCAGACCCTACAAGGAGCGCTACCCCTCAAGCTTTCTAGGGCCATTTCCCCCAAACCCTTGCCAAACTCATTTGATACATTTGTAACTATATTTTGCATAAATTTATATTTTTCTATGTTACCCCTGATTTCCAAGACAAGGGGATGGGGAAACGGGTTTCTAGGATGAATTTTTTTTTCCTAGAGCAGGGGACGACAGTGAGGACATCTATATAAAAATAGGGAAAATTTAAATATTCATATGAAAACATGGATAAAGCATGCTTATATACATTATAGAACCTTAACATATTAACGTTTGTGTTAAATAATTTAAATTGAGAATTCACATGAGAGTGGAAGTCAAACAAATTATCAAAAGTCAAACATTATTTAAATTAACTTTATGGGACAGCCAAGGGATACGTTTCTGAAAGTTTCAGAGTTTTCGGGACGTCCCCGTTTCCGAGATAGGTCAAATTATTCCAGAAACACGTCCCCTGGTAACACTGATATTTTTCTCGATATTTATGAAGATTTTGTTGCTAAGGTTTAGCTAAGTCAAAAAAAATTGTTTTGACAAATCCAAGTTTGCAACTATGAACAATACCACTTTTGGTGTATTTTGGTTGTGTAACACTTTTGCCTTTATTGGCACTATTTAAGAGGTTTTGTTCCTTCAAAAGGTAGGGTCCTGCTGATGTGAGTTTTATGCCACTACAACAGGCATAATCAAATACTTAGTATTCCCAGATGAAACAGCAAATCTCCAACTCTCTCTTGAATAAGGATGCTCATATGCTAAATAATGTATATGGATTATGTGATCAAATGAGACAACCTCAAGGTTCCTTCTTATTGTGGACTTTCACTCACTTATAATGATGTGATATGTTACTTATCACAAAGGGACTTACGTTGTTCAATCACTAAAAATCAACTACTTTAAACACTTCCAACCAAACAAATTGCAAAGGGAAAGGGTTTAGAGAATCTAATCTACTCCTAGAACGCAGGAAATGATGAATGTCTTTGTGACTCTACTAGACTTAGTTTAGCCATCAACATGAACCAAGCTAGTGCGATCTCCTAAGGATAAATGTATGATGTTCAAACTATTACTATTCCATTAACACCATCCCTCGATGCATATCAATGTGCAAGCAATAATCGAAGTAAAGCTCATAAATATGTCATTCGGCTATACAAAGCAAAATTCAAGCAGCAAGCACCCAGTGGTTTGGTCTAAACTAGTTCACAAAAATTGCATCCAAAATATCTCTCATTCAACTAAACACTACTTATAAACAACGTGAAATGAAATCCTAATCTAAGTGAAGAAATGTAGAGACCATGCAATACTCCAAAGCAACACAAGTAATCCACCATGAAGACCAACAATGAATTAGCAATTACTTTGATAGCATTATGACAACAATTTCTCCAAGTCTCCTACTCTACTCTAAAACTAATCTAATCTTATGAGTTACAAATGAGAAGGCCTTGGCCTTTTATAGTTGTTCAATTACAATGATGGCCAAGATCAATTTAAGATCAAGGGCCAAGATTATGTCAACATTGCCCTAACCCAACTAATAGCTACAATCATTAAATGCTCATCCAATTACATGAAGGCACCACCTTGTGGGCCAATAAGAAAATTACAATGCTTTTGAGAGAATGAGAAAATAAATTAGGTAGAGGCATGATGTGGACTCCACATTTACACTTGGTATAATATGATTGGTTGATCTTTGACACATGCAAACTTGAATTTTTTGATTGGTTGGAAATGGATAGGAGCCACATCAACATTCTTATGTTGTCCCTCCTTAATTTAGGGAATCTTCTCGTGGAAGCTTGAAATTGCATTTGCTTGTACTTGAAGTTTTGATGTCATCTTGATGTCTTGGTCTTGAAACCTTCTCATTGAACTAGTTTGTATTGGTACCTTTCCTTGATCTTCAACCTCGAACACTTGCATCTTGACTTATCCTCTCAATGAATCACTTGCGACTTGCTGGTGCATGAAGTCTCCATATTGTATTTTGCCACAGTTCCTCCATATTCTTGAGCATCTCCATCCTACATTTCACCTAGCACAACAAGACAACAACGTTTGTCAAAGATTAACCACTTTTATTCTGCTTCTAGTTTGCTACACGAAACTTTACCTTACTTACACTTGCCAAATCAAAATGATTTCCAAACGCCTATTTAATTCTTAAACTCTTGAGGTTCTACAAGATTAATTAAGAGCTTTTCATACTTAGAACCTCATTTGAAATGATTATACAATGCAATTCTAAAGATGCTAAGTTCAGATTCTTCATTTAAAATCTGCTTTCTATTGGGTAAGCATTCAACATTTCCATCTTAACTCATGCCTCCCTTATTGTAGATTCATCGTGAAGCATACCTTGCGAGTTGTGATAAGGGAATTCTGAGTTTATAAGTGTAGGTCTGCAAGTTTTCGAGCTCTTGCAAGGTCCTCCAGACTTGCGGGATTTTAATTTTCACACTGATCTATAATTTTGTTCCCTCTAAATGTGATTTTATTTGGTGCATTCGCCTTCTTCTTGGTTCAGATCTGCACTTGTTTCAATTATTTCACCCCTAACAAGAGGTCTTCTTTTCTTGATCAAAATGTTTGGAATGGAGAGGTCGACTTGCAATTGGGAGGTTAAGGCAAAATTGTCAAGGGGAGTCGAATGTGTTTCAAGTTGGCTTATGTTGGAGCCTGAGGAAGATCGGAATTCCGACCTCCCTTGAGCTCATTGAACCCCAAGCAGGTCGGAATTCTAACCTGCCTTGGACTTGAGTCCAAGGTGGGTGTTCGATCCCCTTCTATATTGCACTTAAACATTTCAATTTCAAGGCTCCCAAATTCGTTTTCCAATCAGATTTTATCATTCCTTAATCCTTATGATTTCAATTCAAGATGGTATTTCATTTTGTCATCCTTTCTTCACCATTTCAAAATTCTTGTTTTCTTGCTTCGAAATTCCAAATCCAACACTTAGATTTTATCTTGCAAATGATTAATTTCACTCATAGCCCTATCTTCATTTTCTGATTTCGTTCTTAATGTTGGGTGGATGAGGGATGTTGCTGAGCATGGAGCCCCAAGGAGGTCGGAATTCCAACCTTTCTTGGTCTCTGCCCAAGTTTGGTTTCCTCATAGAAAATGCAAAATGTTTCTTCAATTTTCAGGCATTAACTTACTTTCAACCCTTAGATCTGCACTTTTTCAATCAATAAACAAGTTATAATCTTTCCAATAGATTTGCCCTAGCAATCAGTTTTTTTGTCCAACAATCCACATGCATTGAGCTCATGCTTCTTGTAGCTTGGAAGGTAGGTGGAAATGGGCAAGTGCTTGGGCTGATGGAGCCCCAAGGAGGTCGGAATTCCGACCTCCCTTGGGCTCCTTGAGCCCCAAGGAGGTCAGAATTCTGACCTTCCTTGGGCTCGCCCCAGTTGGACTTCCAAAAAAAAATTAAGTGTTGAATCATTAATTTCTACTTGCCTTGCACTTGTGATTTGCAGGTTGGTTTTCAAGTTGTCATCTTTAATTGCAAGTTAAATTTCATCATGTCACGATTTACCATGTTTAGAGCCTCATAAAGAAAGGGCGGAAATCAGGGGGTGGTTGGGCGTGAGGAGTCCCACGAGATTTCTGACCTGACTTGGGCTCCTTGAGCCCCAAGAAGGTCGGAATTCCAACCTGCCTCGGACTCAACCAAGTGGCCCAAAATTTTCCAAGTGTCGACTTGCTGCATGGAGGGCAGAGTATTTATACAAAATATAACATTTAAGTATAAGTTATTTATATAAATATTGTAAGGATATCTGAGAGTGGTTTCAAATTCATGGGAGTTATAATGGAGATTTTAGATTTTGGGAGATTCTAAAAAATTTTAGACTCAACCAAATTTCAAGAGTCAGCACGCTCCCATCTGTGTTCTTTTCCATAACTTTTCTTGACTTTCTAAGATAAATTTGATATTGGATCAAGGATTCCCAAGGATTCTAATTCCATTAATCACAAATCCCTTGACTTCCATTGCATATCCTTGACAAGCTTGGCTCAGCTCTCACTCATATCCCTAACTGACTTGACTCCCTAATGAGCCAAAGCTGCTCAAACTCATCTCTTAGACTTGGAGACTTGAAAAGTGCCATTAAAAAATGCTACCAAGGACAACTACCTAACTACCAAGCGAAAAGAGGGGGTCCCCATCTGCAATGGGGCGTGTGTGTTTTACCACACAACAGGTCCCAATAGAAACGCTAGCTAATTTACCTTTAATAAAATATCCCAAAGATCATTCTTCAAGTTAGGGAACAATAAAATTTTATAAAAATAAAATGCATATCAAATGCTACAAACACGTCGCTTGTTTCATGTAGCAATAGTTCTAATTTTGAGAAGAAAAAAATTAATGAGTTCAAAAATAAGGACAACAAATTTTATGATATTGAAAATAATTTGAAAAATGGCATGAGGATTCAATTGGATCAAGTGATCTTAGTTCCTTCTTATTTAACTATGTATTTGTTTTCACTACAAACCTTACTAAAGAATTGGTGGATAATTCTCTCAAACCACCTCACCTATGTATCTCATCACTCTTTGGCTTAGTTACCAATTCGTTGGCTTTTATGCTGGATGCGCGGGCGGATGCGCATCCAGAGAGCATCCGAGGGCCCTGGATGGGCTTCCTATGCACATCCACTGGGCAGTAAGAAGTCGTTACTCACCCTTACAAAACAATCGTGAAAATGCATCCTTAGAATTGGAGCAGCCAAGGAGGGGGCCCGAGATATGTACTTGTTCACAATGCTTCTAACTATCATCCGCATTTGGGCAGCTTCTTTTGTAGAAATCCAGCTTCAGTTCTGTTTTTGCATTGCTAATGACGGTTGGCACAGAGCTGGCGACAATAAAAAGATCAAGCAAGGAATCTGCGTGCGATTCACGTCTAATTCCAAGGCAAGGCAATCGGTGTAGACATGTTTGATGAAGGGATAAACAATGGCAGACTAATTTATTGTTTTTATCCACCCCAACCACATCTCCTTAAGAAGCAACTCCGGGAAGAGCAGCGCAACACTATATTATATTCTCCTCCTTATCAGCAAACCTTGCTGAAATAGCCACTTGTTGCAGTCACATCCTTGGTTTCTTAGTTAGACACTCTTCTTCTTATCGAAGGGAATAATATCTATGAATTGTGATTGCAGTTTTATTCGGTACAGACGACTGTTTCACCAGAAGATACTACTATAACTTAAGCATGCTTCCATTTCACTCCAAAATAGAATTTCTAAACGCGCATCAATATTTTACCTTAGGAAGACGAAAGATTTGTTTATAGCATTTCTTTGCATATGCATATATATATATATATATATATATATATATATATATAAAAACATCCACAACCCCCCAAAAAAAACATTCGCACACCCAAACCCAAACCCACACCCGCACCCGCACCCGAATCGGTAACTTAGCTCTTTGGATGGCATATCAACAAGAAGAGAGTAAGTCAATCTTACCAATATTGGAAAGCAGTGATCCTTGAATAAACATTTGACATGGGTAAAATGCAAATATAGAGGTTTAATTTTGCATATACAAGCTTAATCATGCCAACAGGTTGAGATGTGTTTCGTTAATTAATATTTTAAATTTGTAATATACTAGATACATTAATTTTCTTTGAGTATATCTAAGAAATTTCAATTGCACCAGTTTAAGACGAACTTCAATACTTTTCACAGGTTTAATAATAGAGAAAAAAATTAATTTGTAATTGAATGCAATTTTCCTTACAGCTGAAGTTAATAAATAAAAGAAATAAAGTAGAACAAAATTAAATGAATATGATATTTCTTTGGCTTGGTTTTATGATTTCGTTCAAGTTTAAGATTTTGTTTAAGACATGTAGGCTTTATGATTTTATTTAAGCTAAGTTACCACATTCGCCTCTGGAACCCCAAAGTCGAGATGTGATTCGCTACAAATTCGTATACGGTGCGAATTCACTCTCAAGTCGTTGTTTGACTGAGAAATTTGCATGAAATTCGTTGAACGGGACCCTGTAGGAATTTCCGACGAATTTAACTGACTTTCCTAATGCCCGCGTGAGCCTGAAGAGAATTTGCAATGACTTTGGGTGAATTTGGTAAACGTCGGTCAAGTGTTGACTTTTTAATAAAGTTTTTTAACATTTGTTTTTTCAAAATCAAAACCTAAAGGCTAAAAGTGACAGCATACAACATAAACGCCTTGGCCCTTAGTAATACACGGCACAGTATGGCATTTTTTTATCGTAGCATTCTCACACTCACGGCAGGGCATTCTGAGTTCTCACACGGCATTCTGTCTTCTCACAGGGCATTATGTCTTCTCATTCTGGCAGCAAGAGTGTTAATATTGTAATAACAATCTATAGCCAGGGTCTTCTCATATTGTAATAACCAGCTTATCCTGAGGCTGCTAGTACTGATGCTAGTGGCACTTTTTGTGCTTCTAATTTGCAACAGCAGAATGATGATGATTTGTTTGATGGTTTTTGTTGATGTTTGATCACTGATGACTGATTATTAATGTTGACATTATTGTTTTTGAACCGAAACATTGATATGGTGGTGTATTTTGGCATTTTGTTATGTCATTTGGACTAAAACGTTAATATATGTGGTGGTGTATTTTGCTAAGTTGCTTTGATATTAGCATAGTGGTGTATGAAATTATTTTCTGCAGCATATATATATATACATATATGTACACACGAACCCAAAACGAATCCGAACCCAACCCAAAAAAAAATTGGACAAATTTCAAACCCGCATCCGTACCAAAATTCGAACCGACAACTTAGTAATTAAGTTTACTAGAAACATACAAGAGACCGGTGTCTATTCAAGGGCAATAGAATCACAGTAAAGTTGTAAACAAAAGGAAATGGCAAAGGAAATATGACAAACTGAGGGTGATCTATTTATTATAACATCAACAAATACCATTAATAATTTCATCTGCTTACTTGTCCATTACTGATTTACCCAAATTCATATGCAAACATACAAAGAGCTTACAATGCATGTGATTTACCCAAGTTCATATGGAAACATACAAAGAGCTATTACAATGCATGCAATAGATTTAAAACTCTGTCAAGTTTCTTAATTACAGTTACATTTACAGCCACAAATGTGCTGAAGACAACAATCCAAATGTTGTAGCTTTTGAGCTTTTGCATAAAATAGCGGAGACATGTCATAGGAAAATGATATCACAATATCCTTCACTGTTAAAAACAACTTTTTCCCTCTTGCAACTAACTCTACAACTGATTTTCTAATGGTCCTACCCTTCTAAATGTTCCTCTGCTAAGGTTTGTTTTCTCTACATTGTACAATGATAAAATTGGTACACTTTTTCCAAAAAAATACGGACGAGATGAGCTAACCCTAGGTCAAGTTATTGTAATCATTTGAAATCAAGGGCCAAGAACGAAACCCGCAAAAATGGATACCTAATAGGAGTTGAAAACACTTGCAATTACTCTTGGTAGCTGAAATGTGCGGCACCATAAATGTTGGTAGGTGGAAGAAACACACCGAATATGACCTTGGTTGGTCAGTTGAAAGATGAAGTGGTGAAAAGAACTTCAATCTATTGATCGTTCGACGAATCAAAAAATTGAGAACTGGTGAACCAGCAAGTTGGCAAACTAACAAACTTGGCAAAAATGAGCTTCGTTAGTGAATCAGAAAGTTTGCAAACCAACGAACACATTGAAAATGAACTTGAACTTAGGCAAACATTCATTTGGGAATCGCAAAGAAAATGTGGCAAATTTTAAGATGGCAAAAGGGCATAGCGAAACCCCTCCTAGTGAAACACTTAGACAAATTCTGGTAAATTTTGGTGAGACTTCCAAAGGAGCGGCAAGGCAAAAAGATCTCAATCTGTTGTTGGTTTGATAGTTTAACAAATTGCCAAGACTACAAGCTAACAAGGAAACTTGCGAGGCAACCATACAAAAAGAGATCTTCCCCATCAGAAAATGGGGTTTGAAAACAACCTTGAACATTTATAACATTGCAAACATTTCGGAGAAGAACAAAAAGCCGACAAGCAATGGCCAGTTGGGGGTCAAGCCTTGGGCCCAACCACTAGCTAATGTCAAAATTGAAAAGCTAGTAAAAGTTAAAATGAAGACCAAAAGGCCAAAACCCAAAAAATAGAAAATTTTGACAAGAGGTGAGGAAAATGGATTGGGGATCAAGAATCTAGAGAATGTGATGATGCATGCCAAAATTGTTACATTCCTTCCTTGAGGAATTTTTAATAATTGTAACAACTGTTTCATGTGAAGCATGAAGTTGGTTGGTTATACAGATTTTGGATAGCTAACAGGATTATGACTAATATGATCATGTTTTCATTTATGTGGATTTTTTAGTCAATAATATTCACATGGAGATTATATTTATGAATGGATAATGTTTTTACGGTGCTATAGATATTTTATTGATTACAAGATTATGAAGATGAAGATGACTAATCCTTCATTGTCAGCGGATGCAGGAGTAGATCAATCCCGCAAATGGGGGGAGAGTATCATCAAAGAGAGAAGGTGTGGACATGGGGTGAAGGTTGGAAATGCCATCCGAGCAAGAATCCATAGCTAAGTATCTGGTCATCAGGTCTTGGGTTAGGTTATCGCCTTGGTCATGTCGAGTTGGTTGTCAATTCTTGTCCTTGTTCTTATAAAAGGATTAATGAATCTTAATTAATAAATGTGCATTGTTATCTTTTCCTATTGATTTAAAGGAACAACCATGGCAAACTCATCATTTATCTTTTGTTCAATTGTATAGACATAACACACACACACACATATATATATGAAAAGATAAATGTATATGTGTATGCCAATGATCATAAAGTGTATGAATGCCATTTATATAACTATACATAGACACATCTAAATAGTCGTATTCTATAAGCGACTATGTGTATATATTTACGACGGTTGAGCAATTGAGTACGTGAAGAATAAGTTGGCACTAAGTTAATAGCATGTATGCATATATGTGTGTGCGTGTGTGTGTGTGTGTGTGTGTGTGTAACCTTGTACATGTTGGGCTTGATATTATTTTTATTATTATATTGTTGATCAACTTTTGATTAATTTATAATTAATCATTCTTTTTGGCAAGGAATAACTTCTTGGGTGGCAACGTAACTCTTCTTGCCACCTGAGTTCAAGGAGTTCCTTCCTTTTGTTCAATCATTCATGGTTAAGGAATATCGACTCATTTTGGTGATCACTACTCAAGGATGCGACTGATAATCAACACCCGGCATTTTTCTTCATGTCTTTGGAAACTATCTCCGTCATCTATCAATAGGTGAATGTTGGGGAAAGGTTGGGCAATTGTAGAATTCTGGCACAAGCTATCTCTGTTATCAAAGAACCCTTAATCGATGATGGTCTTTCTCAGCACTATTACTAAGTTGAAATGGGATTTAGTAAAGTAACAATCTGAGCTGCTGGTAATTGGGAGGATTCTAATCTTCTTCACTTATAAACCGAATCAAGCATGTTTTGTTCATCGCGATCTTTTCCTTGAGGAAATATCAGAATCATGTAAACTGCGATATTGATTTCATAGCATTCTTTACTTATCCTGATCCTAGGGATTGATCTAATCGAATGAGCATCCATATTGTCTTGATTTTTCATTATTAGAAATAATGTGCATTCGAAAGGAATAATTTACTGGGCATTCATAAGGAACTCCGAAATAACTTCTTGTGCATTTGATAAGATTTAAATATTGGACATTTGATGAAGGCTTTAAAACTGTGCATTTGATAAGAAATAATTATTCTGTGCATTCTCGTTCCAGTATTACTGCACTTATAGAATGTACTACATTTTCTTCATTATCGATCTTGTGGTTAGATCTTATGTACCATGCATTTGGACTGCAGTCATTGTCAGGGTTGAAAGAATGAATCTCACTATAGCATATCCACTCTACTGTTCATATTAATGAATTTAATCAAAAGTTTGTACACTAGTACAGTTTAATCACTCATCACAATTTCTTGAACGGAAATCTCCATTATGCTTTGGAATTGAAATTAATCATGAAGTGTGTCTCTAAGAAATAACCACAGGAGAATTTGGTTGCTATCACCTTACTAAGCATACTCGGTTACTGTTATCCTTCCATTTCATACATTGAATCATCTATGTCCTTCATATTTGTGAATGCTATATGGCATCGATAACATTTATAGACATGTATATTTATTGATTATGATTCTGATTTAATCAAACCTTGAAGGAATGTAACCTGAGGGTAACTTATGGATCGATGTATAAAAGGGACATAACTATACTGCAGGCTCTTCTTCATGGAGCTTATGGCGTATTATGTTTTCTATATTGCATGTTGTTCGATTCAGTCGATCACAGGAAAAAAAAATTAATCATGTCACAAATTGATATACAGAGTTAAGATGTAACTATATCTTCATCGCTTCTCTATTACATGTTGCTATCTCGCAATCATAGGAATGCTTGAAGCTGTGTATAATATAGATATGCTATTATGGCCATCCAATTTGCATTTGTAATCAATGCATCTGATTCATACTCATTGACTGTTTATATATTTCCAAAGAACTACTGTGCAATTTGCATATAGGAAAGGGAGTGCTCTCCAAGAATCATATCTTTTCCAAAAGAGAAGCATGCCCTATTTTAAGAATCGCATTGGACTGCACTTATCTTAAATTGAATGATCATATTCTTCTCAAGAAATAAATCAAAGGAATAATCTCTTGTCTGAAGTATAAAAGGAATCATCATTTCCTCGAGAGGAAGAATCCTCGTAATCAGTAAAAAGGGAAAAGATCCATGTCAATTTTATATCAGCATTATACTGTTTATTTGCAATCAAGGATCGAGCTGAATTGAGTCAAATATTTAATCTGAAACCATGATTTGAACCCTACAAGGAAGATTGAGATAGATAGAATCCTTTATGTTTGTAACATAGACTATTCTTAGGGATTGATTGCCCAGTGAACTGAGATTAAGGGAGTATGGTCTAATTGTCTATAAGATGTCATGGGAAAGTTGCCCTTCAGCAAGACTTAGGAGGTTGCCTAACCTGAACCCTGAATTGAACAAGAAATCTAGGTAAATAAGAACACCCTAGAGGGTTAAAATGTGTTCACATGGCCTTGGTCAGTTAGAACAATGTATTGACATTTAGAACAGCAAGTCCTTAAGGTTAGGAAGACCTAATGAAAGATTCAAGGACTCTTACATGAGTTTGGCAATGATAATGACAGAACAAAGTACAATGCGTGCACCTATAAAACCTTGGCCAAGGTGGTATTGTGCTAAGGGTAGTAACCATCAATCACTAGAACCAGGAGGGCAATGTCTAGCTAGGAAGGTCATTCTCATAGGCGAAGATGCTATAGGTTGAGTGGTTATGATAGTTGTGGGATTTGCACCAAGTCTCGGATGGCATGAAAGACTGGAACCCATGCATGCATCTCTCATGTAGGGTCAGGCCACTTCTGTGAGGAAGTTGTGTAGGAGACCGTTAAAGGTCGAGATCGTAAGATCAATGGTAGGGAGGTAAAACCTCTGATGATACTCT
Organism: Thuja plicata; assembly: GCA_018584345.1. Classification (NCBI taxonomy): domain Eukaryota; kingdom Viridiplantae; phylum Streptophyta; class Pinopsida; order Cupressales; family Cupressaceae; genus Thuja; species Thuja plicata. Next base: position 6,109,780 of record MU224931.1, read on the forward strand.
TTCACCCTAAAGAGGTCAAGAGCTTGAAGCAAAGATAAACAAGATTGAACCATCAAGCTTATCGGGTTCTATGGTTTATGTTTTGTCAGTTAATGATTTATTTTATTCGGCATTAAAGAAATGGATAATTGTTAGTTAAATTGATTTTCATATGAAGTTAGTTATTCTAGAGTAATGGTATTTTCTTTTCAATTATTAAACAAAATTTCAATTATTCATGTTCATGTGAAAAGGATAACAATTACTTTTGTTATTAAGAATAAAAAGAAGAAAAAAAATTTCCCATGAATTGTTCATTATTTGATTTTATTTTCTGGTAGTTTAGATTTGCTATGTTATAAAAATGGTATCTATTTTTCTAAGTATATTTGCAAAGTCCACAAGTCAGTGAAGGAGTAGCTAAGAAATAGTGTTGCACAATTCCAGGAGCTTGCAAATCAAAGGAGAAGAGAAATTGAGCTTCAAGGAGGAGATTCGGTCCTTGTGCATTCGAGGAAGAGAATTCCAAAAGGAAGATAAAACAAACTCAGATGGAAAAGATTAGGCCATGCAAAGTTTCAAGGAAGGTCTCAAGTAATGATCACCATAGAATTCCATGAAGGTGTGGACATTTCACACATATTCTATACGGCAGAGCCATATGCATTTCATGGCATACAAGACAAAGAGGATGAAGAAAACTCAGATTTTAAAAAGTCAAAAAACAAGGAAAATCAATCAATTCATTGTTTCTAATTACTATTGAAAATAAATTATAAGCTCAAAAGGAGGGGTGGGAAAAATTCAAGACAAGAGGATGAAGAAAAACCAGATTTTGAAGGTCAAAAGTCAAGGATACCCAACCAATTAATTGTGTCTAATTACTGTTATAAATGAATTGAAAGCTCAAAGAGACGGATGGGAAAAACTCAGTGAAGATTTTGTAGAAAGATCAAGTGAATAAAAGGAAGTTTTTTTAAAGCCTCTCATAAATTTTAAGACCTGTTTTGTAGCTCATGGTTCCTTTGTGTGTTTGAATTTGGAAAACTTTGTGTCTTCTAGTGCATCAAGGATGTTTTTTTAAATCTGGTTTTTGGCTGCAAGGACAAGGCTTCCATTAATCTAGTTCCCTATCCATGACTGCATCATCTAATGTCTCCATAGTTAAATTACTAGTAAAATTATCTTTACCAAGCTATAATTTGCAATCACCTTTGGGTACTGGTCTAGAGCCGAATAAGAACTAAAAAGAATTGGAAGGATCTAAACAGAACCAATATACTTAGGTTTTTGTTTATTACCTTTCAAAACCTAGGTTCATCTTTACCTCAGTACTTATCGTGTTAGAGGACTTTTGGAATTGAAACTGCCATAAAGAATGAATTTGGCCTATCTTTAAAAGCATCAACTAGTTTGCTTCCTAACAAAAGAAACATTAATATCACATGTACCTACTGGTCTTTTCTAAAGACTGGACTGAGGGCAGGAGTTTGTAAGCATCCTGAACCATTTTCCCACAAGATGATATCCTATGAAATAATGAGGTACAGCATAATGAATGGAATGTATAAGGTAGCCTATGACAACTTTGGAATGATTTAACTGAATATAGAGTTTGCAAATCCATGTCAAAGGAATAAAGACCAAAAAGAAATCAAGAAATGAATCCCATGTAGGTTGTCATAGAGATGATAAACACCAATGGAAGTGACATTGATGCAAGAATATAAGAAAATAAGTGAATTTTGGAGATGAGAATGTAATTAAATAGCGATCACTCCATTTTACAAAAATAAGAGAAAGCATCAAATCCAAAAATTTAAGAGAGCTGATGCCAATGAAGATGTCATGAAATTCTGCATATTCGTTAATCAAATAAGAATTTTTCCCTTCTCTTTTAATCTTAGTTACCGATGCGTCCTGTTTTGGGCTTGATGCGGATTCGGGTGCAGACTGATGCGGATTCTGGATCGGATGCCCTGTGGGTGCTGTCTGGAAGCGCATCCCAGGCGCCCGAAT
>MU224931.1:6117031-6158897 GCA_018584345.1 Thuja plicata
ATCAAATGATTTATTTTTGTATGTTTCTTGCATTTCTTTGCATATATAATATATTATACTATTTATATATATATTTTTAAAATTAAAAATATATATACATATATATAAAAACGCATCCGCATCCCCCCAAAAAAAAATTTCCCGCATCCGCATCGGTACCCGCACCCGAATCAGTAACTTAGCTTTTAATTAATGCATGGATAGAAGATATCCAAACTGTAAAATCTAAGTCAATAACAAGCATCTATATATATGACAGCATGAGTATGCTAAGTATTTTGAAGGAAAGTAATCCTAGCTATAAAAATGTTGCATCCTTCATGGAATCCACAGAAATTTCAAATTTACAAGAGACAATAGATACAGGTGATACAGTATGAATCAAGCCACCTGCAAATATCTTGACAGAAAGTTGCCATCACAGTGTGTATTATAATAGGATAGGAAGAAGTCCTCATAACTACCAGTGGTCTCTGTACATAGTTTTGGATCAGCTTCTCTAAGCCACCCTCTAGTATCAAAGTTGTACATCTAGTACGTCCTCCAGTCCAACAATCCTGAGTGTCTTATTTTAAATACAGCCCATCATAGCAAACAAGGCAGAGACTTGATCATGTGGTTAACATAGAAAATTTGAATCATATCACAACTCGCACTTTTTTTACCCTCCAACCTTCCACCTTAGCCTAAGGCTATGTGAAGTACTCACAAGCTATATTTGGGCAGGAAAAGCAAAAAAAATCTCAGCAAGTGCAATAAATTTGTCCTTGATAGAATTAAACAGTAAATGCAACATCTAATGTTGTTCAAGTACTGCACGGAGAATATCTTCCTCACCTAATTATGTTGGTTACTTTGGTAGTTCCCACCAAAGCACTACCTGTCATCTAAAGGTAATGAACACATAGGTTTGGAACTTTCCAATATCTGCAATTCTCCAATACATATAATCTAGGTTGCCATCCCCCCAGGTTCCCCACAATAAGAGGAGATTTACGATTTGTCTCAAGACATCTGAGCATACTCTACTTAAAAGTTATATAGTAAGCTTAATACTGCAAACAAAATTCACAATTGTAAATCTAAGCTTTGAAAATTGAAATGTATAACATCTCCACTACTAACACGGATCACTCTATGAAGTATCTTCTCTATTCACACTGCTCATTTCTATTTATAAGTCTTCTGTCTACACCAATGAAATAAACACAGTATCAAATGACTCTAATAAACATGAATGATTGCTTCAGCATTTGATATGGCCAGAATATAAGATGCATATATTGCAGCCAAGAATTGGAGAAAAGTTTCCATAAAAGAAAGTTTCAAACATTAGTTAGAAAATAGTGAGATTGAGGACTAAGTGTGTAAGGCTTCATAGAGCACTAGCTTGTAAAAGAGCCCACTAAATAACTATGGATTCATAAGACAGAATATACTTGCCTTAAACATGACATTTTCTTCCTAGGTGAAACCAAAGTGCTGACTGCTTGAGAAGGTTGTGCCTTGATTTTCCAAGGAAAAACAATGTTTTAAGTTAGGTAAGCCTTCTAAATAACTAGATTACTTTATTTAGGTTACAAAGCACAAGCACCAGAAAAATCTTATTTCACACTCATAATCTATTTGACCTGTAATGCAGCTTCTTTTAAAATATGCATCCACCTAGCAGCCTCTTCTGAACTCCTTGCTCCCACCTGCACAAATTCATTAATAGTGTACAAGGAAAAGCACATACTACTAATTAGGAATATTGCATTTTTACAAGTATATTGTTTAAATTGTCATTTAAAAAATGCACAATGTACCCTGGGAAACTAAGAAACATTCAATAGTAAATACTTTGTGCAATGCCGATGTCAAAATGTCTTACCTTAAGCTCATCGTCATGATTAACAGAATTGTAAAGCGTAAAAACAAATAGAACCTGCAAATGGTGCATAGGAGACATTATATTTGACTTTCATCGTCAAAGAAGTGGATTATAAGATGGAAGTGGAAAAGACATGATTTATTTGGAGCCCATACAAATTAGACATACTTTTCTGTGAATGCTTTCTCTTCCATTATCTGCAACTCTTATGCATGGGTCAATAATCCCTGTTTTAACAGGCTCCTGCAAAGAAAAAAGAAAGGTTTATAAATAACACTATCAAATATGAGAGGCGTGTGCACCATTATAATCCTTAACATTTAGAGTTTGGACATGTTAAAGCATTTAAATTAAAAGAGTTTGGGCATGACATAAGCAACATTATAAAGCCTACTGTAGAATGAATTAATAATCAATTTTTCTTATTGATAATTTAAAAAGGGATTCTATGGGGGACCCCGCCCACTGAAATCCAAGCAAAATATGAATATTCTAACAAACAAGTTACAAGGCCAGAAACCACCACAAAATGGAAGTAGACAAAGGGGCTGCATCCCAAGATAGTTCAATTGGTACAAAAAAAAAGCAGCCCAAAAAAAACCAAATGCTTGGTACCCAATAGGCTAAGGGAATGATCAAAAACATAGGTCAGAGACAATGTACCCTGCCCACTAACACTTCACTGCAGCTAGCAGAAGAGCCCACATTTTGGAGCGAAGTAACCATTGATTGTTTATCTTTTGAGTCGAAGAGCTGGGAAATTTGATGTTATAAATAGCATCTTGGCACTTCTCCAAACAAAGAAAAGCCTCATCCACCAACACCAGAAGAGTAAACATACTCAAAACTTGCAAAGTATCCAGACTGTAGGTGACAAGAAGTTTCTTCACCACTGTGTATTGGTCCAAGCAGAGTGATTAGAGGTCACAAAGCTGGCAGCAGAAAGAAAAAATCTCCTTGCTAAGCATGTTGATGTCACCATAAGATGTTGATTCTTCTAGAGCAGAGCAAGCTGAAGATGAAGGTGCTGCAGATGAAGATGGAACAAAAGACTCCTCAAAAAGCCAAAACAAATCTTTGCTTAAAACCGCACCTCGCCATCTTAGATCTTAATTTCCAAAAACCTGCAAGAAATCCTCTTGGATGAAATTCTGCAGCTAACCTGTAACTCCCAAGCTTTCTGACCCTAAAATGCTTTTCACCAAAGTAGGCGAGCCTAGAGGTGAGCAATTAAAAATGGCTTTCAAATGCCTATCCAACATGAACTGCAAAGAAATACATCCCAGAATTTGGAACATTTCTTGCCATGAGCCATATAAAAAGGGACCTAGAGAAGAGCTCCACAAAAATCACAAGGCCCACCAACAACCACAAGGGAATAAAGAAGGGCAAAGGAGAAACATAGAGCTTGCAAAGCATTTTTAAAAGCCACTTGCTGCCACCGTCAAATTACCAACTCCAAGAACAACTTCAAACTGCCACCCTTCTAACCTCCACAAAACCAAATATCAATTCTGAGTGTCGGAACCTAATAAGCAATGAGAGAGCAATACTAAGAACCAACAAACTCATTCCTTGAGGATCACACCCGGCACAACTCAACACTAAACAAATGCTAACGGGGAAAGATCAATTTATAAAAGTGCACCTAGGCCATCCCACTTATTTGCTCAATTGGCCACTGGACAAGAAAGCGGGTTAAGATCCACTTTATATTGGCTAATTAATCAGCCACCCAATTGCACATCGAAAACAATGAATGGAAAGAACATCATCGAAGCTCTTATAGAGACCAAGCATTTCTTCCAAAAGAGATTTCAGTTTCCAATTTGGGCAATCCATTTTGGTCAGCACCTAGATAACAATTGAAGGATCGCCTTCCACAATTAGCCTCTTTCAACCCATTTTTGTGAGATTAAGACCTTCTATAACAGCCATCAATTAAGTCTCATTATTGGTGCTAACACCCAAGAATAAAACCCCCTATCATCTCTCGATAAAACAACCACTCCATTAATGCCAGGGTTGCCCTTCACAACTCTGTCAAAGTTTAATTTCAATAAGCCACTAGGGGGCTTGATCCAATGAGCTTCCTTTGTGACGGACAGATTCTCTTTTACCACATTACAGTGGAATTAAATTTCATATATTTCTACAGTTGACAATCAAATATTCATATTGGGGTTGGGTCTATTGACCTAGAAATTCAGTAGCACTCTTATGTTGCCAAACAATCAAGATGTTTAGAGTATTAATGGAAATCTTGGTTATAGGATTGAGCTGTAGCATTTCCAGTTGTCTTATTAAAGCCTAGACCACTCAGTATCGTTATTCTGTTTCCAAACATTCTAATTTGATCAAAGCCTTCAAAAGAAAAACTGGGGAAAAAAAAATGTTTTCTAGAAATTTCAAGTTCTCACGAATACAAGACAGACATTCAAAAAATCTAATGCCCAAAAACAAAAGTTCACTTTAAGTTTAAATTTGCAAACTTCTTTGGTAAAAGAACAAACAAGAAATAAAACACTAACCTAAAATTTGAAAAAAAAATTATTAAACAGAGGCGAGATGCAAGAGGATGGCAAAGAATGTCCTATCTGCTGCTTCTGTCTCTTTGATGCTTTTGCTGTTTACCGAGTATCTGAAGGTTATCATTGGTTATCATATGAATCTGTTGATTTCCAAACGTTGTTTGGCGAAGAATTTTGGCTAATCTTTCATTTACCATTCTTTGCTAAACGCAATGAAGCAATTGTAGGCTCTATTTCATTCAGCTAAAACGTTTTTTAAAATAAACAACGAAAAAGCTATGTTGTACCAATAGTCCAAAGCAGGTACTCACACATCTTGGAAACAAAATAATGAGAGTGAGGATTGATAGATCACGAACAGCATAATTTTGGTGGACTTATTAAATAAATGATAGAAGGAACTGTCAGAAAATGTTAGTGGAAATTCCTGGTAATAGTAATGAATCTGTTAAACATTATAAGGTCTAATTTGTGATGAAGCATTTCAGAGTTTTTATTTATATAAAAAAGCCAAGAAATCTTTACACCAAAACAACTTTATGAAGCTTTTAGAACCACTGAAAACTGGAAAACTGAGTTCCAGCTGCCTAATTTTATCAAAATTATGGCTTTGCTGTCAGGAAGAACAATAGGTAAAAAAGTCACCTGAAATTAGGCCAAGCCATTAGTAATATATCCGAATGATGGATTAAATTAAACTGAACACCAAGCTCAGTTTTTCTTACAAAAACCAGCATTGCCCATATAAGTTTATTCAAACGGTGCGTTTCGCAATTTCTACTTCTGAAAATTGAAGAAAATATAGGAAAGAGAAATATCTTACAAAGGGAATACACTTTTCCAGCATATCAAAAGCAACATTTTATGATTCAAAGATAATAACAAACAACAACAACCATACCGGAAAGTCATCCTGACAACGAGATTGAATCCACAACGTTACTATTCATAAGAGTTAGTCAATTATATATAGAGAGAAAATAATAGATAAATTTAAAAGGTCCAAATCCTGGAAGCAAAGTAATAAGATATTCTCAATTAGGTTGGCAATACACCAAAACACAGGCATCATACAAGGTGCCTCCACACAAGACAGATTTCGCAACGCTCGAGAACAAATTTAAACAAGAAAATACACTATTGATGAAAGCCAGGATGGTAAAACTTAACAAAACAATAAAAAATATTTAAACTAATAAACAATTATAGGAAAAATATAGGAAAAAATAACAAAACAATAAAATAATAATAAACTACTAAAAGAACAGTAGCAGAAAAATTAAAAGCATTATAATATGCTAAAACCCGAAAAAAAATTCTTAAAAACGAAATAACTACAGTGCATGTATATTGAATTAAGAAAAGAGGAAAATAGTAAATATCCAATAGAATAATTTATGAAGAAAGTTGTGAAACCTTAGGAAAATAAGTAAAATTGATGAGCTCAAAAATATTAAATAATTTCTTAGAATCTGAATCAATTTCACAGATTGAATTTGGAAAGGACGAAAAAAAAACATTAAACACCTTTAAAAAAAATCAACCAAAATACTAAAATCAAAATTTCGGTACAACAAATATTCCATGAGAGACAGCAAATTTCGCACTGGAAAAGCAACCGGCCAGGCAAAATTATTTTAGCGGAGAAATCTTTAAGAAGAACAGAAATCCAAAAAAACCAAAATTTCGTTACTACAAATATTTCATAAGAGACAGCAAATTCGCTCTGGAAAAGCAACTGGCAGGCTAAATTATTTCAGCGCAGAAATCCTTACGAAAAAGAGGAGAAATCCAAAAAATCAAAATCTTTTTAAATATTAAAAAAAAAATTCAAATTTTATTCAGTAACGTTTAATATTTTTTTGAAACACAGCATTTTATTGGTAATCACGAGCACAGCTAATAAAAATGAATTGAATCCTCCAAGAACTCAAACCAATGCAATTTTTTTAAACAAACTACTTTAACTTACCTCATGGCCAGTGGAGGGCATGGATTTGAAGCACAAGAGCGTATTGCCCTGCAGAATAAAATATTTCTTGCGAGGGAACTGCAACCTCAATCTATTTGGTTGTATAACATAAAGCCATCCTTCCATTGCACAACCTTGAAACGTGACAGAAAATTTCGGTGCGGCTGAGCTTCTTCCGTCACCTACCAGACAAAACGTAATAAAAATAAAGTAGTTGTAATGTTGTTCAGAAGCGGTGCCTATGATCATCTCCGAATCAAATCTTTCAAAAAAATAAAATTACCTGCTGGAAAAAAGACAAAGCAGAAATTTTATTCAATTACGTCAAGTGACAAAACAAAAACCGAGCTACTTGACGGAAATTCGTTTGAAAGTAGCAAGATTGGATTACAGAAGGCGCGCTTCTGTATATTTTTTTAAATCCTGCATGCATCAATGGTGTTACTTGACGGAAAAATTGATGTTAGAGTACAGACTGGTAGTTTGCAACGGGAGGAGATTTGTGGCAGTTGACGGTAACACTTTTGGACATAACGGAACATTAGAAGGTGAAGTGAAGTGCAGGAATGCATTTTTAGTTTTTTTTGGCCCCTTTCCATTCTTAGGAAATACTTTGGGCTAAGTCAACATTAACATTGGAAGAAGTGATTTACACTAGGTGGGTTTTATTTTATATTTTATTGTTTTCAATTTTAAATGAAAAGAAAACTGGTTATCTAGTTGAAAGAATTAGGCACAACTAGTAAAGAGAAAGTAAAGGGATGTATAAGTGGTTATAAATATTAGGTTTTTAAAGTGGAGGTTCTATTCTACATTCATTTAACCATATAAAATGAGGTTTTTATTAGGATATCTTAATGAAAGTCTAAGTTAATTTGTTTTTTTTTTAATGTATTGAATAGCATTATTAATAATTAGTTGAAAGATAAACTTAAATAAAACAATGAATGTTAGAATAAATATGCATTCGTTTTATTAACTAAAATATTTATTGACTTGGCAAGATTTATTATAATTTTTGAAATTGTGTAATTTGTTCTTTTATTTATAATTTTGAAATTGTGTAATTTGTTCTTTTATTTATAATTTTGAAATTGTGTAATTTGTTCTTCGATTTATAATTTTAACAATTTTTTTATAAGATCTAATTTGTTGTATATGGTACAAAAGTTTAAGAAGGCTCTTGTTTTTATAAAGATAAAATCGAAGAATTTTAACATTTTTTTTTATGAAATATAATTTGTTTTATATGGTACAAAAGATTGAGAAGAATCTTGTTTTTATAAAGATAAAATGAACCTTTGTTGAACTACCTAGAGTAGAGTATGTCACCAAGTTGCTTTGTGTTACCACACATGCTTATCAAAATCTTATTTAAGATTCATCCCATGCACTAGGGATTGGATATGTCAAGTGCTTGTTCTTTAGCTAGAAAGTGGAAAATGACAAACTCTTTTGTCAATTATGTTAAACTCTCTAGAATGGTTCATTTTGTCATAAGTGAATGAATATCTTGAGGATTCATTCTCTAGACAGCAAGTGGAAGACAACACTCTTTTGTCAATTATGTTAAACTCTTTAGATTAGTTCATTCCATGCATTAGAGATTGGAACATATATTTGGTGACAAGTGGAAAAAATCAAACACTATTTTGTTGATTATATTGGACTCTCTACATCAAATTCCAGCCAATGGGGACTAGATATACTAAAGACTCATCCTTTGGACAATAAGTAGAAATGAAAGCATATTTTCTTCATATCAAACTATCTATAATGAGTCAAAAGTGCACAAATAGAATTAAAATGTGCACATGAATGTTGGGAATCTATAGCACTACCTAATGGAAGTTAAAGTGTTCATTGTCTTAAAGCTCAATTGTTAAAGATTTGTGAGATGAGTTCCTTTCAATTATTACATCTATGATGAAAGTCAATAATCATTGCATAAAAATATTGTTGGCAAGTGTGCTACTTTTGGTTAGTGATTTGTTGTCATTCATGGCAACACTTTACTATTCTTTGATCGTAGGTAATGTTGGTTTGAACAGTTATATGACTTAGATGAAAAATGCCTAAGTCCAGTATTCAAGTTTAGGGTAATTTAATAGTATCTACTTTGGAAAAGATAGAGGGATGCATATTGGGATATGCAAAGAGAGATTTATGCTCAATAGTATTGAAGAAGGCAAGATCCATGATCGCAAGCGTTAGCATGGTGTAGTGATCGAGATTGACCATTGTGAAGGTGGATAGGTCCTAGCTGAGGGTAGTATAGTGGAGTTACGTAATTGTGTATATATGGATCATTGATTTAATTTGTTTACAAATTAAATTAAATATTATATTGGTGTGTGGGCCTATGTACTCACACATTGCTCTCAAGCAGTTATTGTGTCGACTGGTGAAATAGCTAGACCAAGTATATAAGGGAATTTTGTGAAGTAAGTTTTGATGGTGTGTTGTGCTATGTGAAGTTGATATTTGGCTTGCAAATATAGTAGAGAGACAGTGGAGACTATCAGTTGGTAATACAGAGATCAGAGCATTCATCAGAACATCCAGGCATTGCAAATGTTGTTTATGTTCACCTTTTGGTAACATACCTTTTGTTATTATATTGTGGATAGTGAGTCCTATTGTAATTCCAGTGAGCAGTATTAAAGCTTCTAATAGGGCTAATAGACTCCTAACAGGGTCTGTACAAGATACATGTAATCAGCTCCTAACATGGCTAGAACTTTTTATAGGGTTTCTTTCACACTAGTACATATTTTTGGGGTACCATCCCTAGGGGGGTTTTCCCTTAGCCAAGGTTTCCTCAAAAACAAATATGGTGTTATGAGTTCTCTTGTGTTGATCTACGTACTATGTGATTGCTTTCATTTCAGTTACTGCATTACTATATTTGATTGGGATTAAAGTTAGTAAGTTAACCAAGTTATAAAGTTCCTATAACACTTATTCACCCACCCCCCCCCCTCTCATTGTTATCCAATATTAACAAATATAAGTGGAAATTTTCTTCTATGGAGGTTGTTGATGTCTAGGAAAAAATTAAGATCAAGTGTTACGAACTTGATAGTTCAAGAGAAATCTAGGAGTGATGATCTATTAATGGTTATGAAGCATAGTTGAGCTTGTAAAATGGTTTTAATGTGTGTAGTTTAATTGAACATTCATTCAATGTGTAGTGTAGTTGTTTAGGCTCCACATAATTTTGGAGTGACCCACATGATAACTTTTTTAGTAAATATTGTTAACAAGAAAAATAAAAACATGAATACAAGAAACTAAGCATTTGCATTACCTCCAAATGCACCTCTAATTGAACCAAAGAGAGAGTGCATCCAAGTTGAGAAACCTTGCATGAAACCTTCCTATTGGGAAAGATGTCTCAAACTTGCTCCTAGTGTTAAGATTACAAACAATGTATTATTCAAATATAAAAAGTGAAAAGGTCAATTTCTACATTATGAAATTGGTTTTCGGCCAAAATAAAAATCATTGGTTGCTCGTTAGTGCATATGGGGGTGCTTATTACATAAATCTCTTTGAATATTGGTGGGATTTATGTATCTCAACATTAGATTCCTATTGTTGATTTAATTGATTATTTGATGTATATTTACTTTATCCTAAGTTGCTAATTTCCTAATTAGTCATATCACTTTGTGGGATCTATTGGTGACGTGGCATACTACATGGCAGGTCATGCCTATGACAAAGTTTCTATTTTCTAGGAATTTTAGATTACATTAGCTCAAGAAAGGCCCGGTCCCATAAGAAGTGGGAGAATGTTGGAATTAAGGTGTCTCAACCTTGGAGACCAAGCATTGATTTACTATATTAGTTGATGTATATTTATTTTATCCTAAGTTGCTAATTATTTTTGTTGACATGTTACTGTAGAGACCCAAAAAAGGTTCAATGCCTATACCCCCATTTTTAACATGTCTTCTATATTGTGTGTTTGATCTTTATCATTCACTAATATTGTGGCATTCTTCCATGTCATCAATTACTAACATTTCTCTCTTTTTGGCCAAATTGACCATCTTCCTAAACCAATCATATTCGATCCTAAATGTTTCTAAACTTTCCTAAATCATACCATCTCTTCCTAATCAGTCCAAGTCAATCCAACCCTTTCAAATCATGTCAATTTTTATCACATCATTATTTGGGCACATTGTCAAAATTCATCAATGCCTTGCCTTTCACCTAAATGATTCTGGAATCATCAGAATTGTTCCTAATCCTTATCAATATCATTAGAATCCATTCAATTGTGCATTAATGCCTTCGATTCGGCCAACGATCCGCTAATTTGTCCTCTTGGGATGAATGACGTATGATTTATCCCTAGCTTTTATGAATAAATAATATTTATTTATTCCTTATCCTAAGTCTCTACAGGGTAGTCCTACAATAGTGTGTCCCACTTTTTTGAACATCCTGGTTTTTGCTGAAATTACATATTTTTAAGAAAATATGATGATTTAAGCCTTGAGAGGTCCCATTTGAAGGAGTAGATTGAAAATGGTTAGATAAAAGCCTCTTAGATCAAACTCTCTTTGGTATAATCTCTCTACTCCTCAATTACACCTATACTCGAGTCTCCTTGCACCCGTCAAAATGTTGACAAAAAATCACTTTGAAATTAACTTTTTGGGGGATCAAACGAATTCATTTGAAAAACCCAAATATAGGATGATAGTGCTCAAAGAAAGCTTTCGAATGATTATGGTTTTTATATATATTGAGTTTATTATGACTTTATTTTTAAGTTTTACTAAACATAGGTTGTTTGACCATTTTGCAACTTCTATGTTCGATGCTTCTGGAAAAATAGTAAATTAGGGAAAAAATATGAAAAATATCTCAGAAATAGGAATTTATGTTACCTTTCTATAAAAAAAAAACTTAATTTTGATATATACATATCAAGTTAGAGAGATCAAAATGAACATATGTCCAAATTACACTTAATGTAACTTCATAACTCAATAAACTATAAAATATTCAACCAAATTGAACAAACCCAATTGGATTCCCTAGATATTGGTATTAAAAACCTAACTTCAAAAGAATTACATTCTTATGTTGATCAAAGTGAGTGTCACTCCTAAAAAATGTTGATTTTTCAGACAAATCACTTTTTGAAGGAGAAGGAAAAATGGATACAAATCAATTCCAAATTTTTTTTGAAATATTTTTAGAAACTAGAAAGAAAATGATAAAAGTCACTAGTTTACATCATCTTCAAATTCTTCATGGTTTTGTAGGAACAATTATCTGAAAGTGAAGTTTTTTACAAAATGTTTGTTTTAGTGTTAAAGTTGGTCAAAAAGTGGGACACAACATTGTGGGATCACCCCACAATTTCTAATTAATTAATTTAACTTCCCAATTTATGGAATTTTGAATTTCATAAATGTTAATTGCCTTTTGTGAGGAATAAAAAATTCTTAAATGATTTAATTCCTCATAAATCCACCTCACCTATCCCCTTCCTATTTTCTAGCCTCCATCTCCTATTAATTAGCTTCACCTCTTACACCTTCCCTTCCATCTTTCTTACACCTTTCCACCCACTAATTTGGCCTCCATTGTGTCATAATTTGTCATAATTATGACATATTTTCGTCTCCTTTTTACCAAGTGTCATAAACCTTGCAAATTTCCAATTTGCACATTCAATTGCTAATTATGTAATTTGAGCTTTCATCTCCTATAAATTGAGCTTGTTTTTTCTTTCTTTGGTTAACCACATTTTTTTAGTATTCTTGTTGTCATTTTGCTTTCATGAATAGGTGCATATTTTCACATGGGAGCAACATATCAAATTGAAAGAAGAAAGAAAAGCATTGGAGCATCTTGAGGGAGTGTTTTTTTGAATTTGTTTCAATATTTTATGTAGTTTTCCTTCATAGCTTTAATGTTACAATATGATCTATTTTGTATGCTTTTATAGGTTGTGGTTGCCTTGCATGCAATTAATATTTCTTATTTTCCCTCTCCTTCATTTGGTGAACCCGACGTGAATCATCCAAATCTGATTTTTCTTTTGTGTTTTTTTATGTCTTTTACAAATAGAGAAACAAGATCTATGCACTTGGGAGTCTAACTTGTGATACTTGAAGGATTTCTTGTTTTAAACATGCAACAAATCAGATTTTTAAATTGGTTTTTAAAATGAACAAAAAATTGCACATAGCCCAATTAAGAGGATAAATGAACAACAAATTGCACATAGTCTAATTAGGTGGATCAAAGAACCCAACAATTTTCACATAGTTTTAATTAGGAAGAATAAAAATTTGTCTCATTTTTATCACGTTTCTTTTCTTAATGGGTTAATGAACAACAATCTTCACATAGTTTCAATTAGGAAGGAAAAGACCAACAAACTATACAATTTTGATCACATTTCCTTTCTAATTGGCAAATGAACAATCTTTGCTTATGTGTTTAAAGTGTCTTTTAGATTTTAATCCTAAGAATTATATGAATGTATCCTCTCCCCTTGCCTTTGTGGATCTTGGGTGTAAGAGAAATTCATATAATTATTCTAAAGTGGCTACCTCCCGAGAGCTTTATCATAGCCGGTGAGAGGGATTGTGATGCAGTGCAAGGCAAGGAGAATCCCCAAAGGAGATGTCCAAGCCTCCAGCTAATAACCACACAATAAAAATAAGAAAAATACAGAGATTCATATCCACAATAATGCAAATTCCCATAATAGAATCATCAGATTTTCATTCAACATGCTCGGTTATAAGGCCTTCTAGGTTACGGCCAAATACAAACAATTACAATAGAAATTCTACAATACCTCGCAAGATCCAACTCCTAACTAGCCCAGATCCACACTTTGGTAGAAACTCCAAGAAGAGTCTAAACTTGTGCTCGCAAGCAACCAAGCAACCTTCTTGTCTTCCAAGCCCACACGTAGCTACTAGCTCTGCTCAAATCCACACCTCTCTACTACTTCATGCTCTATCCCCCAATCTCATCACCATCTCTTTAGCTAAGACTCTTTATTTATATGTAACTAAGCCACAAGTCGTCCTAGTAAACAAATGCACATAGGATAAAGATCTAAGACCCAACTAGGTCCACACGCATCCCCATGATTGATTCACATCAAGAGAACACGCTACATGAATTAAATGCATCAAGTCAGCCTCCCAAATCTGCAACAACACCAGTCGACAAGCCAAACTGCGGAGTGTCAGAAAACTGTCGAGCATTAGTAAGCAAGTATGATGACCGAGCTCCACAGGCATCACCGAGAAGGTTATGTCGAGCACCAAATTTTGTCGACTTCTTTAGCGACCGAGTCCCTTGGCCAACACTACAACCAAGAAACACCATACCAACCAAGTTCTCCAACACTAAGGTAAAAGCACTCCAACATGCAGGATTGCCAACTACCCTAGGATGCTCTTGCATTAGACACCCCAGGTGCAAAAAGATGTTCTTAAAGGCTGGAAGAACATCTTACAGGATTCAACATATAAATCCTAAATTGGTTCTTCACATACATGTCCTCCAAGTCTTCAACACTCTTATCTTGGATCCAATTCTGCTTTCTTTTCCTCCTCAAGTATTTCCTTGACACTCCATAGGTTTGTTCCTTATACTAATCTCTAATCCTTTCAGAATCCTTCAACTCAAGTCGACTCCCAAAGCTCAAGTTCCTCCTACCGAGTTCTACATTCTACAAAGGCATCAGTGAAAACTTTCTACCATCCTTCTCAACAGAAAACACATTCTTGACACAATCATGCACAGCCCTGCAATCATACTGACAAGGTCTACCGATCAATATGTGACAACTACCCATGTCCACAATATCACATGACACTTGATCATTATACTGGCCAATCTGAAGTCAATAAGACATTGCTCCCTCACTTCCAAAGCATGTACATCTTGCAACCAACCAATCCTATAAGGACAAGGATGTCTCACTCTCTTCAAGCCAAGCTTTTGAACCATGTCCTCAATTACAAGGTTATCAATACTACCACCATCCACAATCACATTGCATATTTTACCAGCAGACTTACAACGAGTCTTGAACAGATTGTGCCTTTGACAAGGTTCTAGTACTCTCTCACTAAACAGTACTCACCGATCCAGCAAACTATCTCCTCCTTGTTTAGGTTCATTCCCCAAATCTTCATCCTTGTTCACTGTAGCATCTCTTCGGTCACCAGTCTTCTGGGAACAATCAAAAGCTTTATTTCCTTCTTCACCACAATGAAAAAAAGTACCCTTAAAGACAACCTTACCTACCCTCTTCCTTGGCTCAACAGGTTTTGGTTCATATTCAGCAATCGGCTTATCCTTGACCGAGTGATCATGTTTCTCCTTCCCTCTGGATCCACCTTAATGTTTTCTGTGCCAATCTTACTCTGAGTAGATCATCAATATCATCTAACTCAAAGTAGTCTTCCAATTCACCAATCCAATCAATCATGTCTTCAGGATTCAAAGTACCTGATAAATTAGAAGCATCCATCTCATGCTTCAACTTTAGCCGAGTGCTAGATCTATCCAACCAACCAGCTCTGTCATCCATAGATCTTTCCACCCGGTCAGTTCTATCTGTTATGTATGTGGAGCCTAATCAGACTCAGTCTCTTTCAGCATGGTTTCCCCCCAGACTTATCTACAGGGGATTGGGGGCAGCGCCCCCAAACTCAAGGTCAAGGGGCAAAGCCCCTTGCGGGGTCAAGGGGCAGTGCCCCTCGGTACCAACAATGACTTAATAATATTGTAAAGGGTTGGCCATCAATTTTCTATTAGTCAGAGTATTTTTTGCCCTAATTAAGTTAGGTCAAATATACTTGTGAAAAGGGCTTAGGGTTTCAAGATTTCTTTTGCGTGAGGGATTTTCGTAGCTTCCTGTGATGGTATTGAGTTACAGGTTTCAGATTGTAATCACTAGATAATAATAAAAGACATTAGACTCGTTGTTGGTGGATGTAGCCC
Organism: Thuja plicata; assembly: GCA_018584345.1. Lineage (NCBI taxonomy): Eukaryota > Viridiplantae > Streptophyta > Pinopsida > Cupressales > Cupressaceae > Thuja > Thuja plicata. Next base: position 6,132,414 of record MU224931.1, read on the forward strand.
ACGGATTGGGTGAACCACATTAAATTTATGTGTTATTGTGTTCTCTTATGTGTGTTAATATTTGCATTTTCTGCTTATTATTCTAACACTATCCTCTCCACTAGATCTGGCAGCTTCAAAGTCTTCAGTAGCTTCCTCATAACCATCCTTTGTGCCCACTTTCTGAGGTACACCACTCATAGCCCTTATGATCTAAGTGATCATGTCATTCTTCATCAAGTCCATCTCAGATCTGAAATCTACTTTAACCTTCTCTGTAATCCTTGAATCCACAATATCACAGAGATTTGCAATCGCCCTAGGGCCCAATCTTCTTGGAGGCATCTTCCAAGATCTTTGAAAACCCTTTACGACAAATCACCAACTTTCCCAATCCAAGGTCCTGGTGCAAACTGCCTCACCTTCGGCTATCTATCCACACACTCAGGAACTTCAAGCTCTGATACCACCTAACGTAGTGCAAGATCAAGATAATCCCCAAAGGAGATGTCCAAGACCCCAGCTAATAACCACACAATAGAAATAAGCAAAATACGAAGATTTAGATCCACAACAATGCAAATTCCCATAATAGAATCATCATGTTTTCATTCAACATGCCCGACTATAAGGTATTCTGGGTTATAGCCAAATATAAATAATTACAACAGTAATTCTGCAAGACCTCGCAAGATCCAACTCCTAACTAGCCCAGATCCACACTCTGGTAGAAACTCCAAGAAGAATCTAAACTTGTGCTCGCAAGAAACCAAACAACCTTCTTGTCTTCCAAGCTCACTCTTAGCTACTAGCTCTTCTCAAATCCACATCTCTCTGTTACTCCATGCTCTATCTCCCAATATCATCACCATCTCTCTAGCTAACACTCTTTATTATACCCAACTAAGCCACAAGTCGGCCTAGTAAACAAATGCACATAGGATAAAGATCAAAGACCCAAATAGGTCCACACACATCTCCATGATCAATCCACATCATTATCACACACTACATGAATTAAATGCATCAAGTTGACCTCCCAAATCTGCAAGAACACCAGTTGGCAAGCCAAACTATCTAGTGTCAACAAATTGTCGAGCATCAGCAAGCAAGCACAATAACCGAGCTCCACAGGCATCGTCGAGCAGGTTTTGTAGAGTACCAAAGTTTGGTGAGTTCTTCAGCGATCAAAACTCCCTTCAGCGATCGAGTCCCTCGGCCAACGTTGCAACCAAAAAACACCATACCAACCGAGTTTTCCAATACTAAGGTCAAAGCACTCCAACATGCAGGATTGCCAACTACCCCAGGATGCTCCTACATCAGATTGCCCAACTAGTAATAGGTTAAGACCAAGCCCTTCCAAACTGGTATATAAAAAATGGCGTTGTAATTAGTGTCATAATGAATAGGTGTCGATTACTCTACACCCACAAAAGATCTCCCTCAGTACCCACGTGGTGAGTAAAAACCTATAGAACATAGCTTTTGTAGGCTTAGAGGCCTCCATAATGGGGCTAATATGCCATATGTATAGCCACCTGAATGGATGACCTAATTAAAAAACCTCTTATTGTAGTGGCCCCATAAAACCCTCTATTTGCTGGTGCAAAAGGTCCAAAACTGACTAAGACATCCCACATTTTTGCATCTCTTAGTAGAGACAATGATCCCTTTTGAAGTGATTACCCTTTGGATTCGAAGCTTGGTGTCCCTGAGAAGTGAGTGCACTATAAGGAGGAGATTGTGCCTTTAAGATTTTATGTTGTCCATTATGAGTAGGCGTGACTGAATTTGTTCAAGTCGTAATTCAACAGAAACTATCTTGGCTAACATAAGGTGTGGTGTGTCTGTTTCAAATTTTACAACAACCATTCTATTTGATGTATCTTGTGTGAGTGTGTCACAATCTTTAAAAAAAAATCTTTAAACACTCCTAAACATTCAAATCTCATTCAAAGCATTCCTAAACATTCTTAAACGCTTTGATTTGTCACAAAACATCTTGTCTCAAACTCTTGTGAATATTTGGAAACTTAAAACATCCATCTAGAAGCCTTGTTGCATGCATAGTAGTCCACCATTCTTGCATATTCATATCATAGTCCCTTTGCAATATTTGCATGCATTACATATTTTGCATTAGTCTCTCTTGCATTTGCATTCTCAAAATCCTCTTGCATTAGTCATCATCATAGTCCCTTTTTCATAAAGAGCTCATCTTAGAACTTCTTACATTTTTTGCAAAATCCTACAAAAAGATCCAAATCCTAGAGTCTTTATTTATGTTATTGAAAATGGGATCTTGACTTGGTCACTTGTCCCTCTATCCAATTACCCCCTTTATCAATTGGCCAACTCCACCTTTGTCATGGTGGATTTGATCTGTTCCTTTTATCAAAATATCCTTTGTCCCTTTTTATCCCCTTTTCAAGTCAAGATCCCTATTCAATCTCCTAAGGTTATACTCTTAGGTTTGTATTTTTCCAAAGATTTTCATATTCAAAATTCCAAACAACATAGTTGCATTAATACATAGGTTGCTTTGCATAATCATAATCATCTAAAATTTGCATTTGCATAAAGCCCTTGCATATCTTAGGTTGCATATCATTCCAAAATCTTCAAAATCCAAAAACAAGTGCATTTAGCATATATCCTTTCATACTTAGGTACATTTTGACAACATGTCGATTGTGACAAGATCTCAAGTCCCAAAGCAATCAAATCAAATCTTCCAACCAGAGCATGACATAATTCAACTGGGGACCACCACCAAATTATGAACCAATATTTATCCCAATGCAACCAAATGATCCCAATCAATTTCACAACCATTTGTGCCAATAATGCAAACGAGTCAATCAAGACCCAAATCTTTAATGAGTTTATTTCAAAAATTGTTTCATATGGATGAAGAGCAAGAAAGAAAAAATAATTCACCCATGTCAAACAAGGCCTCATTCCAAAGAAATCACATGGATGACACACCCATTTCCCCTCAAGACATTGACCTCCAAGAATCCTCCATGTCTCCCTCCATTCCATCATCTCCACAAGCCTTACAAGATTAATTTCCTCCATCTCCATCAAGTGACACTTCCAATGATGCAACCCCCCAAGGGCTATTCATAGAAGAATTTCAAGCTAGTAAGCTAGTCTCACTCCTGATCCAAGTAATTTTCATGTTGCACAAATTCTAGAGCCAATTCCACCACATAATCCCATTCAAGAGAGTCTCATTCAAAGTCCATCTCCTCCATGTCAAAATATTGACCCCTTTCCACAATCCCCCAAGCATATCCTAGGTCATTCCCCATGTCAAGAGGATGATCCAAAAAATAAAAAAACATGTCCTAAAACAAATTAAGACCAAGGTCCCAAAATTAAAGAATCCCATCTAATTTTTTACCAAGATCTCATTTCCCTTGAGCCTTATGATAATCCCATCCAAGATGATCCCCTTCCATATCAAGAGTGAATTCTCCTTCCAAGTCCCATTGACCTTCCACTTCCCAAACAAGATCATGATCTCCCTTCAATTCTTCCTAATGATTCCGTCCAAATTCAAGAGGAAATGGATTTTCAAATGGAGTCCCATGATCTCATTCCAAGTCAAGATCAAATTATCCCTTCATGTCCATGTCTACAACAAGATCCCATTATCCCTTCAGATCCTCCAAAAGATACCCCCATACTTTCATCTCCATGTCCTAATTCTCCAGATCTTCCATAAAGATATTATCCTGCCAAATGATCCTATCATTTCTCCTATTCGACTACAGGATCTCATTGTTCCTCTTGATCCCCCTTTTGATTCAAGAACATCTATGAATTTTTTCATGAACCCCTTACATGTCAAATGGGTTCCTCCTCTTCCATCCAATTTGATTCACTCCATGATCCTATCAGTTGTTCCATATCTTTGTTGGCAAGTGATGCATTTTGGAGTGTTATGGGACACTTGAGGGTTGTCATTTATGACAACACATATGGTATGATGACCCCTTGGAGTTGTTTACAGTTTTGGAGATGCAGATAGAAAAATGACTTAGTACAAAAATCAGTAAGACAGAGTATAGTAGTATAGTTTTGGACAACGAAGATAATATATGATGTTTGATGATATGCGAGCTTAGAGGAAAACATTTTGGAATTTGTATGACCTTCGGTTAAGGTCGCTTGAGTTTTGGTATTGATCCCAGTGAGTTACAATGTTTTGGAGTCATGTGAAGACAAAGCAACAAAGAGATAGGGCAAATGAACAGTCACGATGATTAAGGGAGTATGATATGGAATCCAAATGTGCTAAGCTAGATTGAGAATGTGGATTACCTATGCTTTGGTAGTATAAGGTCACCGACTTTGTATTTACTCTTTGCATAAGTATTGATTCTATTTTTTAATGTAATAGAGAGTCGACTGAATGATGTAACACACACACACACACATATTAAGAGCTTTTTGTTAAGTGAAGTATGATGAAGATGTGTGAGAGATAGAGAGGCAGTAATGAGATGATATAAAGTAGATGGAATGCATATCAGACAGTTGTGAGCTATAACATGAACTATCTAAGCATAGTTGATACTTGTAATGTTCATTTTTGATATTGTAACAAAACTATTTTTGATTGTAAGAGTTGTATTCTTAGTGTACCTTTAAGAGGGTTTTGTATTCCCCTAACATGGAAATGTGCTAATGTAATACTCAGCTCCTAATAGGGCTAGGTCTCCTAACAGGGACACTATACTTTTAGTACATATTTGTGGGTACCATCCCCATTGGGTTTTTCCCTTGGACAGGGTTTCCTCGACAATAATTCATGGTGTTATGAGTTAGGTGTTATGTGCTTATGTTCTTTTCATTTCAGTAATTGTATGGTTAAGTTGGAATTTATTAAGTTCATGTTTAAAGTGTTGTAATATTGATTCACCCCCCACCCCCCCCTCTCAATATTACTTAATCCTAACAATTGGTATCAGAGTTGTTGGCCCTTGGAGAGAAAGTTTAACAACTTAAGGGAGATCAAGATGGATTCTGAAAGTTTGGAGGAAAAATTTGAAGCAGCACTTGAAGACCTTGACAAAGAAAAAGAAGAGAATGGTGACTTGAGATTCAAATTGAGAAGAGCTGAGGGATTCATTAAGAAACTAAAATATTAGCTTGAACTTTCCAAAAGTCAGAGACGAGATCTTATGGTTCAAATAAAAGAGGATTCATACAATGATACTTCAGATCAGATAAAATAACTTGAAAAAGATAATGATACTTTAAAACTTAATATCATGAAATGATGGCTAAAGAGATTCAACAAGAAAAAGATGCTAAAATCAAAACTAAAGAAGCTTTGAAGGATGCTAATATTTTGATGGGACAAATGAATACTGAACTTGATCACTACAAGAACAAGTATTTGGAATTAGAGAAATATAATCAGATCATAAAAGATGAACTTGTTGAGGAAAAGAAACATATTGAGAGACTTCACATTAGTAGTGATTTGATCAATGAACAAAGAGAAAGATAGAAACCTAAAGGAGACATGACTGGTGTTGGATTCAATGAAGCTGAATGTTCCAAGAATCAAGAATAAAAATATGATGTGAATATTGATGGAGAAAAACCTATTCTTGAAGAACCTAAAGAACAAATCTGACCTTTCAGAGGTAGATGGTTTGGATGTAACATGGTTGGACACATGAAGAGAGATTGCAGAGGTAAAGCCCCTTTCAAACCTTTTTCTAGTTATTTGCTTATATTTTCATGCATATGGGCACAAGAAAGCAGAACACAAGAAACCTGATCAATCTAGATTTAGACAAGATAACATTAGGGAAAAGACAATTGCTAAAATCACATGTTACAAATGTAATAACCTCGGGCACATCGCAAGGTACTATAAGTTGCGAGTAAATCAGAACATATCACCTCCTATATTCTACAAATGTAACAATCTAGGGCATATAATGAAGTTTTTACGGTACAATAGAGCGTACAATACAAGAGTACCACCTCCTATGGATACAAAGAAGAATGACAGTGATACTGGTAAGAGTCTTGTAGAGTTCAAAAGTGAATTTAACAGTTGTTTCAAGAAAGAAGAAGATACCAGCAGCAATAAGGTATGGAAGGTAAAGGAGTCAAGTGAGGAAAAGGTTCAGGGAGAATCAGTAGATGCTACTGAGTCTTCGCCTGATGCTAACATTGCTACATCAACCTAGATGCCCAAGCATGGACTTAGGGGGAGCATTGGAAGAATACATCAGAAATATATCCAACCCCTAAATTTGTGGAGTAAGCTCTTGCAAACTTAAGGAGTGCATGTAGAAATGTTTTGGATCACATATATGAGATCGCATAGTTTGAAAAGCCTGTATCCGATGATCGCCATATTGTTATTTGACTCATTTATGTGTAGAAATAATCTCCTTGGGAACTATGTCATTTCTTCACTCAGCGAAGTATAAGATGAATTGAAAGAACATAATTGCACATCATTTATAGAGCAGAACCTAAGGAGAACAAATTCTAGGGTAGAAACAAAATTAGAGAAAGTGTATTGAAGAATTTGCTCAAAGCAGTATTTTGCATTTTAAACAGTAAAAGGTATTTAGATCATTTGCGAAGCTTTCAAAATGGATACTCCTATGATTTTTCATGTTGCAGAAAGACCTAGATACAAATTCAAGAAATACCCTTTCAAATCTACTAAGGATGACCCCAAACGCGTGTTTTCACAAACACCCTACAAATTTCTACATGTCAAAGATATTAGGGCATACACACATTGCAAGTATGAATCTCTAAGATATGATGAGATTGATACAGAGATGGAAGACATGATAGGTGATGATGGAAAGATGAAGGATGAGTTTGCACACCTTAATAACCTGAGCATTATGAAGATAACTAAACTTCACAACTTTGACGAAGAAGAATGGATAAAGATTATCTTGAGCAGAGTGCATGATCAATTCATATGTCTTGGAGATCAGTCTGTGAAGATCTTCAGCAACCTAATTCATGACATAATAGGATTGGACAATACTCATGTAGTACCTATTGCAGAGAAGAACACTAAGAAGATGGTAGAAGCACTAACGCATTCAGAGTGGGACAAGAGAGAGATGACGGTAAATGACATAGTTCAACAAGATGTAAGATTGGTTACAATGATTTTAGGGTATAAACTTCATTATAGAAGCAAACCCAATTCAATATCAACAGGAGTAATTCTAATGGCCTATAAGATGGTAAAATAAAACATAAAGTATAACCTTTGCGAAGTCCTAACACAACAATTTTTAGAGAATGTAAGGTAGATTACGAAGGATAAATCTAAAGGATTCAGATTTGGATCTTTGTTGATATATATGTACATTCACATTTTTCACAAATTTTGTGGCATGCACCCTAGAGTATGGAAAGATAGTATACCTACTTGCATTCAAATATCTCAGATTTATAGGAGACAAAACAACACATGGGTAGATGGAGAATTATTTTCTATGATCAAAATCCTATAGAGATAAATGAAGGAAAGGGAAAGAATTCCTGAGGCAGTGGTAGAAAAATACAAGAACTCAATCTGTTTCATGGTTGAAACTGATTGCGTATGCTTTGAGGAAGTTATACCTAGAATGAAATGGTGTTATCCACTAGGCTATGAGTAAGTTCTAAAGTTTTAATCATGCAAGTAGAAAATGTTTTAGCTTTAGAAGTTGATTCATCAGAGGAGAGATGGGGAACCTATGAGGAGAAATCAACAAAGATTAGAGAACAGCAGACTAGACCATCAAGGAAGAGAAATGTAGAAAATGTAGTAGATGACTTGGCAGTTAAGGTCAGAATAAACAAAGAGGAAATGAAGAAGTGAGGAAGAAGATCCAGAAGAGAGATCTTCTGGATTGGCAAACACTGCTACTACAACCCTTCCACCTCCAAAATTTGTGTAGGTAGTTAGTCCACTTTCTACTGTGATAGATGTAACTACACCCTCACCACCACAGAAGACATTGCAGGAAGAGACAACAAAGCTTGTACCTCGAAGAAACACAAGGTCCACTAAACTCAACTTACCTCCTAAGAAACAGAGGACAGAAGGAGAAGAGAAGAAAGTTGAAAAAGAGACCACCAATGTAAGACAACTATGGAAGCCATATATGAAAATGCTAGAGAAAAGGGTTATTGAGCAAGGGAAGCTTGTTTAATTGGCTAAATACTATGTCAGGTATGAGGCATCTAACAAAATTCTGATTGAGGACATAGTGATTATACTTGTTCTTAAGAAGAATTTGTTAGAGATTGGAGGCAGTGTACCTGAGGAGTTATATGAGAAGCTGGAGATAAGAAACAATTAGCACAAAAGGAAGATGAAGTAATTAGAGAACAAGAAATTGAAGGCATGTTGCCTGTTATATCTGTGAAAGAGATGGAAATAATATTGCAGGAACTAAAACCTTTACTGAGAACAAAGACAAGATTAGTAAAGATAATGGGAAGAAAATATGATGAAGTAATTGAGGAGACACAGAGAGAAGTGGAGAAAGTTTTGATGGGAACTAAAACTGAGGACATCTTGCCACCTAAGGATCCTATGCCCAAACCAATTAAGGTAGGTGAATCATCAAAGAAAGCTAAAATAAATCTTGATAAATCATTGAGAAAATATGCTAGTCAGTATGTAAGTACTATGAAGCAACCAGATTTCTATGCTTCTGTTGTGCATGTGTCATTGGACACTTCACAGGATGTGAATGACACTTTTGTGCAAGATACAACCTTTGAGGAAAGCAATGACAAGGATATGACAGAGAAAGAAAAACAAAAGGAAAACATTGATGAAATAATGGAAGATACAATGAATAAGGTTGAAGTGAAGCAGGAAATTGTGACATCTGATTCTTCACCTTTGTTGTCGGCAAGTGTAGATAAGGCTTTGAGCACTGATGTTGAGAACATGGATGTGGATGAGCTGATTAAGATATCTTGCATCACATTTTCTAAGGCTAAAGAAATATCTGAGCAGAAAGGGGAGAAGAAGGCTAAGGTAATGACAAGAGCATTTGACACTCTAAACAAACTACTTCCATCACCTATTGTTTTTCAAGGAAAAGATGATGGAGATAACTTGAACATGGCACTAGATAAATTTGACAGTCACTATGAGTCATTAGTGAAGATCGCTGAAGAGAAGGTTGAGAAGAGATATCTTGAGAAGAAATTAGAGGATTTATGCAAGTATATTTATTGGGGCTTGGGAAAACTAAATAAGACTACATCTGAGGCTAAATGTTGTCACACAAGAAAGGAAGTTACACAGTTACTGCATCAACCCTATCAGACATATCAAAAACATTGAAGACATAGTTGTGAAGGACATATGTACTCTGGATAAATTGATGAATAGTTGTGAGACCTCCTCACAATATATATTGGAGATAGACAAAGAGGTATCTAAGATTTTGGACAAATTGAGTGTCCTTAATACGGAAAGAGAGAGAGTTGTGACAAAATTTGGTTTGCTGAAGAGTCTAATCACTCCCATGCTATCAATTCTTGAGGTTCGTATCTCTGACATGGAGAAGATACGAGAAGCCCTTACAACACATATGCCTACTGATCTAAAGGAAGCAGAGACTTCTTCATTTGCATTGAACAGACTGATTCATGTGAGTCATATTTTGGTGAAGACCTAGACAGAGGAAGTGAAGATCTTGGAAAACTCTTTCCAAGATGTACTAAAGATGGTCTAAATTTGATGGTAAGCAAAAGTATTCTACATTTTTGTACACCTTTTCCATTTTTTTCAAAGGGGGAGAAGAGAAGAAATGAAAAATGTATGTAGATGTATAGAATATATGGAGATATTTTTTGTTGAGTATTAACACTTAGTCATTTTTCACTAAGTATTGTCATCAATGCCAAAGGGAGAGATTGTTGGCAAGTGATGCATTTTGGAGTGTTATGGGACACTTGAGGGTTGTCATTTCTGACAACACATCTGGTATGATGACCGCTTGGAGTTGTTTACAGTTTTGGAGATGCAGATAGCAAAATGACTTAGTACAAAAATTAGTAAGACATAGTATAGCAATATAGTTTTGGACAACGAAGATAATATATGATGTTTGATGACATGCGAGCTTAGAGGAAGACATTTTGGAATGTGTATGACCTTTGGTTAAGGTCACTTGATTTTTGGTATTGATCGCAATAAGTTAGAGTATTTTGAAGTCATGCAAAGATAAAGCAACAAAGAGACATGGTAGATGAACAGTCGCGATGATTAAGGGAGTATGAGATGGAATCCAAACATGCTAAGTTGTATTGAGAATGTGGATTACTTATGCTTTGGTAGTATAAGGTCACCGATTTTTTATTTACTCTTTTCATAAGTATTGATTCTATTTTGTAATGTAATAGAGAGCTGATTGAATGATGTAACACACACACACATATGAAGATATTTTTGTTAAGCGAAGTATGATGAATATGTGTGAGAGATAGAGAGGTAGTAATGAGATGATATAAAGTAGATGGAATGCATATTAGACAATTATGAGCCATAACATGAACTACCTAAGAATAGTTGATGCTTGTAATGTTCATTTCTGAGATTGTAATAAAACTTTTTCTGATTGTAAGAGTTGTATGCTCAGTGTACCTTTAACAGGGTTTTGTATTCCCCTAACGGGGAAATGTGATAATGTAATACTCAGCTCCTAATAGGGCTAGGTCTCCTAATAGGGACATTATACTTTTAGTACATATTTGTGGGTACCATCCCCACCGGGGTTTTCCCTTGGCCAGGGTTTCCTTGACAACAATTCATGGTGTTATGAGTTGTGTGTTATGTGCTTATGTTCTTTTCATTTTAGTAATTGTATCCAGTTAAGTTGGAATTTATTAAGTTCACATTTAATGTGTTGTAATACTAATTCACCCCCTCTTAGTATTACTTAATCCTAACACCCCTTACATGTCAAATGGGTTCCTCTTCTTCCATCCAATTCGGTTCACTTCATGATCCTATCAGCTCTTCCATATCATATACACCTCAATATAATGGACTTGCATCTTGTAGAAAGTATCCCACCTATCAAAGCAAGAATTAGGGTTAGACCTCCATGCAAAACATATATTAAAACCCTTTCATATGAAATAAAATTTTGATGGCCATGGTCTTAATAACAAATATCTATCTGAAGGCTTTGGTATCCCTTCCAAATCCAAATCCAAACATATACCTCCCCCTTCAACCCTTCCATCCATCCTAGGTCCATATATTCCTCCATCCACTAGCTTAAAACCCACTTACCCTTTTCCACATGCAAGTGAACAAAGGCACACATCTATGAGAATCTTCCATCCATCCAAAAGGCCTCCATACATTTCATATCAATCTATGCATCCCATTCCTTTTCCAAGCAATTTGGATACCAAAAATAAAGTTCGTAGTTCAAGAAATCCACATGCTATTAAGGATCAACATCTCCAATCTAATCGATATGTAAGAAAAAATGAAGATATGATCCTAAAAGAAAAAGATATTTCCAAAAGGCCACAAAGGCCAATTGAGAAAAAAATAAAGTCAAAAGTAATATTGGTTCCTAAATCCCGTATGCAAGCAATGCATTCCAAGGACCCACAAAAGAATGAAAAATCAAAATGCATGTGGATTCCCAAGAAGCTTCTTGAAGCACAATGTCCTAAAGAAAAATCAAAAATGGCATCCAAAATTGCTATCCCTCCATCTAAATGTCTTCCATCTTCCAAATCCATTTTGGGTCCTCGTGTCCCAAAATCCATATCCATTTTTCCATTAAGCCTCCGAAATCCAAAATCTCATTCTCCTTCATCACCCCTCAAGGCGCGTGCCAATGTTATTCTTGTATCCATTTTCGTCCATTCAAATTCAAGCTTCTTCAATTCCCTTCATTATCCAACACATATTTTCCAACCTTTCATCCATCCTATCCAATCCTTTTCCCGAATCTTTATCATATCCTATCCAATTACCCATTTCATATCCCTTTGGCATTACCCTACCAACATATTTGAGCATAATTCCATAGTCATGGTCTATTATTACATGCCATAGTCATGTCATTCAAGAAAACCATCCAAATATTAAGGCGCTTGAGTCCTTCATCTGTGTCATATCATGCATCCATCTTCCAAAATGTCAAACAATGTCAAAAAAATGAAAAATTGGAAAAAAAGAAAAGTTGCCTTGATGAAAAAATCACAAACAGACATCTTGGTAACATGAAGAAAAAAGAGAATAAGAGAAATTTTTTTCCAATAGTGAAAACCTAGCAAACAAGCACTTTGGGTAAGTACCATGATGAAAACCTGGCAAATAGGCGTCATGCGTAATTTATGAACTTCTGGCATTCCATACTTGGGGGTAGGTTTCATCCATGCCTTTCTATCATATTGTACCCCTGTCATTATCCTCCATTATCCCTATCATTTCCTCCACTATCCTATGCCTTTTATATCCCTTATCCTATTCCCCTTTTTCCCAACTTTGATCTTGACAAGGCTAGAGATCTCCCTTGAAGCATGACATGTCCTATCTCCTTTACATTGCCTACATCCCTTTGGTCCATATTTCCTATCCTATCCTAACCATCTATCCATATCCCTTACCCCTTGCCCATTTCTGATCTTGCTTATTCTATTCATATCCTATTGTTGCTCTATCCATGTCCTATCATTATCCTATTCCTAAATCCCTCTCTTGGTCTTGACATAAAATAAGGGCGTTAAATGTGAATTTTTTTTTCAAAGAAACCTCTTGACATGTCCATTCCAATGCATCTCATGTCATTCAATGCTTTATTTCATTACCCTATCATTGACATGTCTAGTCCCTCAGCTTGGTGAAAATCATGTTATCCCATTTCTTGGATAGTCCTTGGAAACCTAAATAGATCCAATGCAAGTGAGCGTTGGCCTTCATCCATATACCAGTCCATTTCTCCTTTTACAATGTCCCTGCCTTGCTAGACACTGGAGGCAATTCAAATCTTGCTAATGTAAATATTAATCTCCTGAAAAATATTTCAAAAAAATCAAATATGATGCCGAAAAAATCAATAAAAAACATAAAAAGTTGTGAAAAAATCTTAAAAATTATAAAATATCCTTAAAAAAGCACAAAAATAATTCAATATCTCAAAAATCTAAAAAAGTAAAAAATCATCAAAAATCCAAGCAATAAATGTCATTTTATGACACACATTTCATTTTCTCATCATGTACATAATCACTTGTTGTTTCAATAAATTTTCCCTTGTGACAAGACGAACATTTGAGCAGACATGATTTTAAGACTCATCAAACATTGCACTTAACAAAATCACGTATCAATAAACAATCTATCCAATCAAGTCACCAATCATTCTAATTGAACTTGTCCTATCAATCAAATCAACATTAATGAGTCCTTTTTATCAAATCTATCATTTGTCTTATACTGGGTGTGGTATACTCAAAACCAGATGGTAGTTGTCTTAGACAAGGTACTTCACTCCTAAAACCAGACATCATCGTCATCACCATCACACAAACTATCAACTTTGACAACAAGATTAAAATGCTTGTTGACTTGCTTGATTGAGTGAGTCTTATCATTTATTGATTTATCTTTGGTCATGTTCTTATGCTACTCTGGGATATCACTAAATGATTGGAATGGTTGGGATGGTTCATGGTCCTTTATTTTTGTTTTGTCTTCTTCTTGTGGGGTGTTTTCATAAAGTTTTGGGGCACGTATGTCATATGCTTCAGGATGGATGGAAACATTGCTTGTCTGCAATTATGTTTGTTTTTACGCAAATGGATTGCATTATCGCTCTGACTTTCAGTGTCATGGTGCAACACATCCATTTGCAATATCAAAATAAAGCTCTTATGACAATAATGCACTTATGAAAGCAATGTTTAATCGCTACTAATTATTCTTCTCTTCCATCTAATTTCTACTTTCTCCTAACATTTCTTCTGTCAATCTTAGTAATCCTTTCTTTTCAAAAAATTGTCCTTATGTCAATTTCTGCCCAATTTTTTGAGGGGGCATCATACCTCCATTTTTGTCAATCTACTAGGGCATGTTTTTATTTTTTCTTTGATACAACACTCATAATCACATTGTATCAAAGAGGGGAAAAACATAGACACCCAAAAATGGTCCAATGCCTATGCCCCCATTTTTAACATGCCTTCTATATTGTGTGTTTGATCTTTACCATTCATTAATATCGTGTCATTCTTCCATGTCATCAATTACTAATATTTCTCTCTTTTTTGGCCGAATTGACCACCTTCCTAAACCAATCCTATTCGATCCTAAACGTTCCTAAACCATACCATCTCTTCCTAATCAGTCCGAGTAAATCCAATCCTTTCAAATCATGTCAATTTTTATGACATCATTATTTGGGTGCATTGTCAAAATTCATCAATGCCTCGCCTTTTTCCTAAACCATTATGGAATCATCAGAATTATTCCTAATCCTTATCAATGTCATCAAAATCAATTCAATTGCGCATTAATGCCTTCGATTTGGCCAACGATCTGCTAATTTGTCCTCTTGGGATGAATGATGTATGATTTATCCCTAGCTTTTATGATTAAATTATATTTATTCATTCCTTATCCTAAGTCTCCACAATTAATTAATTTCTAATTAATTAATTTACTAACTTCCTAATTTATGGAATTTTGAATTTCATAAATGTTAATTGCCTTTTGTGAGGAATAAAAAATTCTTAAATGATTTAATTCCCCATAAATCCACGTCACCTATCCCCTTCTTATTTTCTAGCCTCCATCTCCTATTAATTAGCTTCACCTCTTACACCTTCCCTTCCAACGTTCTTAACACCTTTTCACCCACTAATTTGGCCTCCATTGTGTCATAATTTTCCATAATTATCACATATTTCCATCTCCTTTTTACCAAGTGTCATAAACCTTGCGAATTTCCAATTTTCACATTCAATTGCTAATTCTGCAATTTGAGCTTTCATCTCCTATATATTGAGCTCATTTTGTCTTTCTTTGGTTAACCACATTTTTTGAGTATTCTTGCTGCCATTTTGCTTTCGTGAATAGGTGCATATTGTTACATGAGAGCAATATATCAAATTGAAAGAAGAAAGAAAAGCATTGGAGCATCTTGAGGGAGTGTTTGTTTGAATTGTTTCAATATTTTATGTAGTTTTCCTTCATAGCTTTAATGCTAGGATAAGATCTATTTTGTATGCTTTTATAGGTTGTGGTTGCCTTGCATGCAATTAATATTTCTTCTTTTTCCTCTCCCCCAATTACTTTATGGGAACTCTTGGTGAGGTGGCATCCTACATGACAAGTGATGACTAAGACAAGATTCATATTTTTAAATAATTTGGCACCCACCTTGGAGGACCTATATTTTAAGCTAGTTTGTTGTGTCATGTCATTAGTTGAGTGAGTAAACTATGATACATTATGACATGTTATCACTCATATAAATTAGCAAATAAATGAATACACGACTAAAAAGTTTAGTCATGTGACTAAATGTTTTAGTCACGAGACTAAAGATGACTAAATCCTACTTTTTTTTGCAATTTACAAATATAATTGACTAATTTGGTCATCAAGTAAAATCAGAACTAAATAATTGGTCAGAAAAATAAAAATGACTATTACTCCTCTATTCTTTTTTTCTTTTGTATTTAATCATAATCCATATAGATCAAGCCCCCCTCATGGGACCCCTACCTAAGTGGCCCAGGTTGGTTGGTGCACAAAAAATACCTATTGCATGGAAGGCATTGCCTCTCAATGCAGTCTTAAGGCCTTCAGATATTTTATAAAAAAATTAATATTTATGTTCGAAACATTTGATAATATCATAGACTTATAATTCATTGAGAAGCTACATTTCACCAATAATGCTTGTCAGCCAATAAGCTTATTGTGTGGGCAATCCATCTATACATATCTTGCGTTGGAAATCTGGGTTTCAGGTGATTTCAAAATCGATCGATAAACAAGTTTTAGAGATATAATCACAAGGAATAGTTGTCATCAAACAAATTTCAAGTCATGGTTTACTATTTTGAGGTGGTTTCTCATCTCACAAATTTGACTTGCACCTAATATTAGCGTAGTCAATTTTTCACCCTCAGGATTAAATTAGCTTTCTGACTGGTAGTAAAAGTTGGGTTTCATCTTATCTTTGTATTTTTATTATTGAAGTGCTAATATGAAAAAAATAGATCTCGACATTTCAAATGGTTCAATTCAAAAATCCAAGTGACTAGATAGAAGTGAAAGTGCAAAGCATAGGCATATTGTTAATGTCACTTTCTTTTGTAGCATAAAGGATGCCTCGCAAGGAGTATGGGGTAGTCCCATATTACTCTCACCATATGTAGACCTAAAAACATATGGCTGGTATAGTGGACTATAAAAGGACATTTCCTTTTCTTTCCTTTTTTTAATTTCCAAAAGCACTTTGCAAAGGAATAATAGAGGGAAAATAAGGTGATTTTTTTTTACTCAATCCGAAGGAAAAGAAACCTGAGCGTACCCGTGCTTAGCTGAAGCTTCCTTTCATTGCAATAATAGAGATCATACAGTGGGTAAACAACATGTTTTAGGAGGTGGTTTTCCATGAGAAGAGGAGCATATTTTCAGCAAGAAAACAACATCAAAGAATTAAAGAACCATGTTTCATGGTATAGAACAACGTGTTCATTAATGTGAGCAACGGGTTACATTCACAAAAGAGCAGATTTGATGGAGGGCAAGGAGGGCATCGGGTCTCTGATGATAATAAAAAACAAGATCCATAGAGGGAAAGATCCATGAAAGAGGAGCAGATTTCATGCCATCTTCAGTTTTAAATGGACATAACAACAATCTTTTTTTCGAGAACAACAGTGTTGACAGGGAGATAACAAAGATTTGTATGAAGAAGAGGTGGTTTCATTTCCTGATAAACCCTATTTTGCAGAAGATGCACTGTTTGAGAATATATAAGTCTAGTGTGTCTTTCACTGTTAAAAAAAAGGGGTTCTAAATTTTCCTTTGAAGGCATTGAGTTCAAGAAGTAATAGAGCAGAAAATATTTTTTGCTATATGCCTAGATTAGCTTCTTGTTCATAAAATTCTTATAACACCATATGATACATAGTGTCCAAGCCCTATATTAACCATAGTAAAGAGGCTATTGTTCTTGCATGTTTTGAAAAATGTCAAAACAACAAGCTATACTATTATTAATATTACCATTTTCCAAAAGGAATAAAACAAAGTTATATGTTAAAGCATGGATCAAGTCAAAGGGAAACCAAAGGGTTGTTTGAGTGTGAAAGCCAACAAGGTGAATTGTTGAAGAGAAGAACAAGTCTTATGCATAGCTTTTACTTCACATTGGCACAATTTAATTTTGAGAGAGAAGATTTGTCCTGTGTGTGGTGATACAAACTGAAATACTGAAGATCTTGTTGATTTGGTGTGGGTTTCCCTTCATCTAGTCACCGTTTCTCATTTTCAGTATGGGAATATGGGATGTTAACATTCATCATTTGAAATGATGGTATAAGGATTTTGGACAATCGCTTGTACAAGTTGGAGAGCTTGATCAGTGTTTCAAACTGGGAGCTCACTTTCCTACAATGTGTGGCTTATTTATGTGCTCACTATAGTTCATGTAGAATTCTTTAAATTGGATATAATCATTTCATTGTCAAACGTAAAATGCTCTAAGTACTTTTACATCAAAATTAATTACAGGAGCTTGAAGATTGTTGTACTGATTTTTGAGCATTGAAAACTCCAGTATGCAATGGTATTTGCCACTAAAGAGTGTGAGGACAAGGCTATGGTGATACTAATAGCCTATTTATAATTTGTGCTGCTACCATGCAATTCTCTGTTTGCTGCTATGAGTACTCTCAGAATTGTGCGAGTGAAAGGTCACAGAGTAAAATAACTTCATTTCTGATTTGAGATTTATTCTAATTCAATTATAGTATTCTAGTTAAGTTCAATTTGAATCATACTAGCACATTGAATGCATGGTAACAAATGAACCTTGAATTTGGAATTGTCGAAATCTTGGCATTTCTTAATCTGCAATATATTGGAGCACAAATCTATATAAAATGATCAGACCTTGCAATACAAATAACATTACAAAAATCACTTTTTAGATGCAGGCATATCGTTTGACAAAATAATACAGGGTTGAAAGAGAAAAACAAATTAAGTGCAAAAAGGGTAGGTTATTACAGCCAATTAGTAATGTAGTAGTAATTTTCAGCAAGAAATTTGATGCCTTTTCACATTATCTTCAAGATGGTGACTGCTTATTGAATACCAAACACATTTTTCCATGTCATTATCTTCACATTTTTAGGTTCAAGTTAAAATACTCAAAATCATCATAGTACATAATTGGTCCTCTACAATGACCATATAAAATAACAATACTGGTACAGAGCACGGAGAAAAAATAATTAAGATGCAATTATTCTAGAGAGATTATTGTATTTGGCATGTGAAGAGTTGTTCAAAAGTATAGAGTTGTATGAGTGTACAAAATACCATTTTTTTAAAAGTTTTTTATTTATTTCTGTGTTGATTGTTGTATTAACCTGTTCTTTACTTGAAGCTTATGATTTCATTTAGTGTTTTGAGGTAGATATGTTTTCTCAGTCAATGAAGTTTCTACCAAAGGAGTGACTTCATTTGAGTTACTCAAAAATTTCTTCAAGTATCTACATGTTTGGCATAAGGTTCCATATGGAACAATAGATCAACTGGTGAGTTCTCTTTATTTTTCCCTCAATATGAGACAAAGATGAATGTGCCAATTTTGATTTTGTATTCAAGCTAATTGTATTGTTTGAAAAGAAAGACATGTCAACCTCAGAAAAGACTTTTAAATATCCATCAAATTTACATTACTTTCAAATTTTCAAGTAATTCAATTTCAAAGATTCATCGTAACATCCTTCATGAATTGTAAAGAATTTGAGAACACCATTGGTTAAAATATAATTTTATTAATATATTTTGAGTGTTCAACGTCCAAAATTCTTTAATGGGAATAGAATTTGGAATATTATGATAATCAATTAATAACTAGCTCCTATATATATATACAATACTCATGCCTTGAATACCACCGAAGCCAACCTAACTATGCATATATAACTATATAAATGGTCATATTACTTAATTAAATGCTAAACTAGCTACAAATTGGCTATAAATATCTCAATGTACACTATAGATTAATGGCGTAGCATGTAGCTTCCCAAAAAACCAACTTTTTCCTCAATGTTGACGATCCTTGGATGATTTTGCCTATGTGCTAATGATATCTCCTTCATTCTTTGTCTTCAAGTATCTGCTATCACCATTAATCATGGCCATAAAACAATGCTTGGATTCATTCTTTTGTTGACCTGCATTCTTTATCATCATGATTCATTCTATATTTCCTCTTCTCTTCAAAACAATGATGTGTCTATTCTTTACATATAACGAAACATTTTTCCACAAGGAAAAAAATTATCCATTTACGCAAAAATTCTAAAACTACAAGAGGGAAAAATTTATTGTTCAAGAAGCATGTTTTCAAGATGATGAATTTCTATCTTGAGGGATAAGAAATCAAACTATGTCAGTCATTGAACCTATTACGAGAAGTAATTGGTAAAATACTTGATGTATTAACAAGGATCGAAAGATTCATATATACAAATGAATAGATGATGTTTCCTTAGGAAACAATCGCAAAGAATAGAAACATTCTATTCTAATTGACTGACGACTAAATATTAGAAGGAATCTAATATTTACAATAGATTACAATAGTTAAATAGATAACCATTAATAGAATATAAATATTACTTTAATACCCTCCCTTAATGGTTAATCTATCCACTACACCAAGTTGTCCTCTGAATTTGGCAAACTTATCTGGACCAAGAGGCTTGGTGAGAATGTCTGCAGTCTGATCCACTGTAGGAACATAATGCAAATGTATTGTCCTGTCTTCAACCAATTGCCAAATGTAGTGATAGTGAATATCTACATGCTTGGTTCTTTCATGGAAGACTGGATTTCGTGCTAACTTGATAATGCCTTCGTTGTCAACAAACAACGTGGTTGGGCTTGCTGGTGACATCTGTATATCCCCAAGCATCTGACGAAGCTAAAAAACTTCACAATATGCCTTACTATCCCTCTGTATTCGGCCTCTGTAGAGGAGAGAGAAACGACCCGCTGCTTCTTACTGGTCCATGTGACGGCACCAAATCCCAAACTAAACACATATCCAGAAGTTAACTTTTATCGTCAACAGAGCCTACCCAATCTGAATCTGTGAATCCACTGAGTCTAGGATTAGGACTCCGAGAGTAGAGAATCCCATAGTTAGGAGTGCCCTTCACATAACAAAGCACACGCTTAGCAGTCATCCAATGATTAGCCTTGGGATCTGTCATAAACCGTGAAATATAGCTGACAACGAAGCTGATATCAGGTCTAGTAGCAGAGAGATAGATGAGACTATCTACTATTTGCTTGTATGTAGTATCATCAATTGGAGGAGAATCAGACTTGGTTGATAACTTCAAACTTTCTCCATAGGTGTAGATGCAGGATTGCAATCCTGCATACGAAACTTGTCTAACAGAGCCCTGGCATATTTGGACAAAGAAATGAATATTCCGGAAGACTGCTGCCAAACCTCAACACCGAGGCAATATTGCATGAGGTCAAGGTTAGTCATATCAGAACACTGGCATAAACTCTGTTTGATTCCCTGAATCAAAGATGTCGAACTGTTAGTGATGATCATATCATCCACATAAATGACCAGAAGGATGATGTCACTGTCAATAGTCTTGATGTACAAATTTGAGTCTAAAGAACTCTGGAATCCTTGATCATTAAGGTACTTATCAATTTTCATGTACCATGCCCTAGTGGCCTGCTTCAAGCCATAGAGAGCTTTAACCAGTCTGAGAACCTGGTGTTATTTACTAGCGACCTTGAAACCAGGAGGCTGCGTCATGTAGACCTCTTCCTGTAGGTCACCATTCAGGAAAGCAATCTTGAAGTCCATCTGATGGACCTGCCAGCCAAACTGAGCTGCCATGCATAGAACTAATTTGATAGTGCTCATTTTTGTTGTAGGAGCAAAAATCTCCTCATAGTCAATGCCCTGACGTTGAGAGAAGCCCTTCGCAACTAAACAAGCTTTGTACTTATCCAAAGTACCATTAGACTTGTACTTAATTTTGTAGACCCATTTGCAACCAATGGGTTTCTTCCCTGGTGGAAGATCAGAAAGGACCCAGGTGTGATTCTTCAACAAAGTCTGGTGTTTAGAGTTCATGGCCTATTCTCATTCTGGAATTCCTTTAGCCTCTGAGTAAATCTGAGGTTCAAATACACTGTGAATGTTGGCCATGAGAGCAATATTGACAATCTCTATAAGTTTTCTCTTCTTTCGAGCAGTTCTCCCCTCGATGAGCTTATCATGCCGAAGATCAGCAAGTGTCCTAGCCCACCATTTAGGCCAGAGAGGAGGACCAACATTATTATCAGGCGATGCTCTATGATCAAGTTCCTCATCAGAAGAATCTGGATCAAAATCAGGTGAAGCATTTGCATATCGAGGTGAACCTGGAGGAGAGGCCAGAGGTGTCTGTACAGGAATCACTGGTAGTACTGGAGCTACTTGAGCTGTTGTAGCCCTCCCAGGAGATGGACCTAATGGAAGGCAAACTCCCAAATCACAAGCCTTCATAGGCTGGTCTGTTGAATCACGATCAGGAGAGACAGACATGAACGGTCCTCGCTACTCATCAAAGACTACATCATGACTGTATAGGAGATGAGATGTCTCAATGTCGATCAAGCGGTAAGCTTTGTGAAGAAGACTGTATCCAACAAGCATGAGTTTCTGGCTCTTGGCATCCAACTTGGTGCGAGAGGCATTAGGGATCCAAACATAGGCAAGAGAGCCAAAAACCTTCAGGTGACTGATTTTGGGCTTGCGACCTGACCAAGCCTCTTCCGGAGTCTTGCCTTTGACTGCTACAGTGGGTGACCGATTCAAAGGGTAGACTACAGTGTTAAATGCTTTCGCCCAAAATTTCTTCGGAACATGTCTGTGCTCAAGCATAGACCTAGCCATCTCGGCGATTGTTCTGTTATGACGTTCAACTACATTGTTTTGTTGTGGTGTGTGGGGTGTGGTTAACTAGCGCTTGATGCCATGAAGATCACAAAAGCTAGAGAATTCAGTACAACAAAATTCCCCCCATTATCAGTCCTAAGAGCAATAATAGATTTCCCAGACTCTTTCAACTAGAGGTTTAAACTTCTGAAATACAGTAAACGCTTTTGATTTCTTTTTAAGAAAATAGACCCACATTTTTCTACTGAAATCATGAACAAATAACAGAAAATGCTTGGACCCAAGAACAAAAGGAGTGGTCATAGGGCCACAAATATCGACATGAATAAGCTGAAGTACCTGAGAAGCCCGCCATGAATCGCCAACAGGAAAAGGTGTGCGATATTACTTCCTAGCCTGGCATGCATCACAAACTCCAAGTTGTTGAGTATGAATCTCTGGCAATCTGAGCACAAGCTCATCACGAACAAGTTGAGAGAGATAGCGCACATTTAAGTGCCCATAACGTTGATGACAAGTGAACTGACAGAAGACTGTCGAGCAGCCATAGCAAGGTCCTGAGAAGTACCAGAATCTGCAAGTCTGAAAAGACCATGATTCTCAAGACCAACTGCAACAACAGATCAAGTCTCCCTATTAGTGATGGTGCACTGATGTGAACTGAAGGTGACATCCATTCGTGGAGAGTGTCGCAGTATCTGACCAACTGAGATTAGATTTAGTTCCATCCCTGGAACGTGGTACACTTCGAGGAAAATGAGATTCCTCCCAACAGACTGAATCTGAATGTTGCCTTTGCTGACAACAATGTACTCTTCCCCTCCACCAAAAATAACAGAATCAGAATAAGGTTGGTAGTCAGTGAACCAGAATAAAGGCATATTATGTCTGCTCAGTGTGCTTTGCGTTGTTCGCTTTGGGTTGCGAACCAGATTGCTTAGTCTGGGAAGCTAAGAGCTTCCAACATTCAACCTTCATGTGACCATACTTCTGGTACTAGTGGCATTGAATGTTCTTTTTCTTGGAGCCTTCTGATGCTGGAGCAGAGGGTTTCTGCTGAGAAGACTACACAAAATTAGACTTGCCCTTATCCTTGTGAAAGGATTTAGCAACAAAGGCTTGCTCGATGGAGGTGGAGCTGGAACTGCTACCAAAATGTTGTTTCCACCGATCTTGCTGAAGAAGTGTGCAGAGACTAGTGAGCTTCAAATCAACACTAGTAGAAGTGATGTTGAGAGTCCCGATAAAATGCTCGTAGGACTTGGGTAAACTTTTGAGGGTTATTACCACAATGTCCTCTTCCTCCATCTTGTGTCCAATGGCAACCAACTGATCACGCATTTCCTGAATCCGATTCAAGTGGTCCTGTAGCGATTTCTGCTCATCCATGAAAATAGAAAACAGAGTGTTCTTGAGAAAGAAGGCCTTGCTTTTATCTGAAGTCTCATGTAGGGTTTTGAGATGCTCCTATATCTCGACAATTTTTTTGTCGGATGGAATCTGAGGGAGCTGATCATCAACCACTGATAATTTGAAAAATATGACTACCTTCCAATTCTGATGGTCATAGGTAACCTGATCAGGACCAACTGTAGTCGGACGCTTAGTAGTACCTAGAACCACCTGATCATTGTTGCGATATTCGAAGATGGTTAGCATATGTTGCTTCCACATGCTATAATTTTGACCATTGAACTTCTGATTTCCCTCGAGCAGTAGACTAGTGAGTGATGCCATGGTACAAATTTCAATGAAAAATGTGAAGAATTGAGAAGGTACGTACTTCAAGGTGAAATGTTGGAAGATCCAAAAAAAATGAAGTGGTACCCAAAAGAGAGCTTGAAAAACCCAAAAGGAATATGTTGTCAGATTTTGGATCCACTGGCTCAAAAATTGAGGCACCCAAGAAAAATAGATGACAACCCAGTTGAGCTCTCAAAAAACCCATCCAGAATACGTGATCAAAAAAAATTTCCAAGCCAAAAAAATTAGGGTTTTCAAAGGAAACCCTAGCCGGCTCCAAAAATGGTGGTTTTAACCACGTTTGCAGAGAGAATGGTCGAAAGTGAAGCTTTTTGGTGGTAGCGTGTAGATACAGGCCTACCCTAAGTAGGGATGACCACCGCTATGGAGGAAAAAGTTGTCAAAAATGGACGCAGCGCCAGAGAAATCGTGAGGAAAGAAAAAAAAAACACGATATTTAGAGGAAAAAAACACGACTTTTAGACTGCACAATTTCTAAGAAAAAAATCTCCACAAAAAACCTTTGTTCTTTGATGAATTTCTGCAACCTACAGCAGCTTTGCGATTTCTTCAGTAAGAAACTCCACGAAAATAACAGCAGCTTTGCGATTTCTTTAGAAAGAAACTCCACGAAAATAACGAGCCTAAACACGGATTTCATAGAAGAGAATTACGAAAAAAAATTAGAGAGCAGATAATTTTGAAAATGAAATCATTAATATTTTTTCGAAAAAGAAATTTGGCTCTGATACCATATTACAGGAAGTAATTGGTAAAATACTTGATGTATTAACAAGGATCGAAAGATCCATATATACAAATGAATAGATGATGTTTCCTTACGAAACAATCGCAAAGAATAGAAATATTCTATTCTAACTGAATGACGACTAAATATTAGAAAGAATCTAATATTAACAATAGATTACAACAGTTAAATAGATAACCATTAATAGAATATAAATGTTACTTTAATAGAACCTAGATCTTCATCCTCCCAATATGCAGCCCCCTAGTGTATCACACTAAATAGTAGCAAGAGTAATGGAATCCCTCCAAATTTTGTTGTAGGTTGACTATGTACAAAGTAGATTGTAATTGATTTTCAGGGTCAAATTTCAAAGTCTAACTATCAAGCAATGTACCATGTAGTGTGCAATGTAAACAACAATCTGATAATTAATTTTAAAAATTCATATTCCAAAACTCATTATGTAAACTACAATTTCCTATGAGCAATTACATTGCCTTTAGATATTAACAAATAACAGTATTTTTCTCATTTTATCTAATACCTATTAGGGTTCCTAGTTTTTTCTTGATTAATTAAAATAATATTTTTCTTTTGGTTTACCAATTTATTCCCAAGAAGAGATTTCCTACAATGGTAAATCACACAACAGTTGCTTGAACACTAGAAGCACTCACTTGACTTGCAACAAGTTGCTAGCACCAGAAGCTCATGCATTTGGCATCATTCTCATAATCAAAATACAACTTCAATGATCCCTCATTATCACTGCCTTTGACCTTTACAAGTTTTTCATTGTTTCTCTTTATTGTTTACACTATCCTTACAATCATGTGATGGTTTTGACATTGCAAATGACTGTCCCTTGCTTCATGATGTTGTCCACTTCTTTAATTTGTGACTCTTACAACTCTTATTATCATAGCAACATTATTATCTATAACAACCCCCTTTGTTACTTCACTCTCATGACAAAACACTATGCATTGTATTTACCTTCTACCGATATGAGCATGTTCTTCTTTACCATTATTGCATTTGCATATGACTGTGTTCTGCTCCTTCCATGACAGTGGTAGACCTGTTATGTTTGAATGTAAGAACCCCTTGTGGCTCTAACTTTGACAAACGCTGAACTGTGGCTTAATTCTGGATGTTTGACAATTTGTCAAACACTTTGCAGGGAAGTTCTGATACCACTGTAAGAACCCTTCGCAGGCTCTATCCGCTGTGCCGTTTGAGTTGTTTTATTTTTGTTTAATATTCTGATTTTTTTTGTGTTTTCAAGGGGTTTTGACAAAGCAAATACAATAATTGAAACTAATCTATCTGAACTAAAATTCAAATTTTATTGCAATATAGATCAAAGTCATTTATTCCCATATGACTGCTAATGTTTTGAACATAGCGTATTGCTGATAAAAAAATACATTAAAAAAACATTTGTACAAAATGATTAAAACCTGATTTTTGTCTCCAGAATGCAACCACGCTGCTGATTGCTGATTGTTGATGAAGCTGCAATTTTACTGTTCATGCGCACTGTTCATGCGCACTGTTCATGCGCACTGTTCACGTGCACTGTTCATGCGCACTATTCACGGCTGTAACTTTCTCTCCCTTGTTCTGTAATTAGAAGAATACTGAAAACGTATTGTTGGAGCACAATCAGAACCTCTGTATCAATTTTCCTTCTTCACACAAAATCAACACTCCAAATCCAGAATTGAGACTTTCAACAATTCAATATACAACAGCATTGAATTGATATACAGACATTAA